>RCAB01000249.1:0-92925 GCA_003640385.1 Setaria digitata | reverse complement strand
TTCATTATCAGTTTATGTCCGGAAGCAAGTTAGATCCAATCCTGGGACATGTGTCTCATAACTTTTACGTTCAGTAGCTATTGCGCTACATATTCGTTGATACATTTCACGTAAATTGGATCCCTAATATGTTTTGCACTGACGATTATTTTATAAGCTGCTAAAATGACAACAATACTGCTAAACTGGACAACTACATCGCTGGACGGATGGATTTATAGCGCTGGTAGTGTTGTTTGCTTATATTATTATGGGTATTTATCATTAAACCGAAGTCTTCCGTAAAAATTAAGAAGACAGGAATCCCATGTGATCTGACGGAAGCGAAAAGTACGTACCACCCATTCAACAGTAAGTGAGCCCCGTTAGTTGGTTAATTTCCTACCAGGAGGTTTCCAGTTGCAAGAGCTTGCTGAAAGGAATCGATGAAGCATGTTCACATGTTTCATTTCTCTTCGTGTACAGATGTCTTCCAAATTTATATCAGTTGAAAACTATGCGAACTATTTATGTTTCGATCAGTTCCACATTGCATTCAAATTTGTTTACGTATAAACAATGCGTATTTCATTTTTCATTTTAACTAGGTTATTGTAGTTAGTCTAATACCTTCTTTCTAATAAAAACTGTCGAGAATTATTCCACAAATGAATTTTTTATTTGCAAGTTCGGGAAATATATGCAATATCAGTTGTCAACTTTTTTAATTTAAGATATTGGAATAACTTTATTCTTAAAAAATTCAATTAGGTCCTCAAAACTTGCCTACGCGTAATAATTTAAAGATATAGTGTGATCAATAGTCATAAGTAGCCAGATACTATTTAGCATTTTACTGAAGCTGATCAATAAGTTTTTTCTCAGATCGAAAGGTTACAGTTTCCGTACAATTCCTTCTCTCTATCCATCGCTTTTTTTTCTTCATTTAGAAGTTAAAATAATTTGAAAGTTTCTACACATTGAATATTTTTATGTTAACATTGACAGGAATTGAAAATCAAAGGGTTACCTTTGATGCAACAGCTGGAACTTCTATCACCAATTACTGATATTTGAGGTTTGTCAATATGATGCTGTAAGAAATTGCAACGATTAAATAACTTGAAAGGTTGCAGAAAATAAATTTCTTGCTGATTTCTGTAGTTTCTATGATCTTTTAATTTCAAACTAAGCTTGTCAGTAAGTAAATTAATTGCTGAACAGTGTGAATAGACGTTGTTTGTCCTTGATAATACGTTGGGCTTAATACATTTATAGGACAGCATAACAAAAACAAACTTCATAGGAATGTTTTGTTTTATTGTACAGATCAAACACCAGACATTCGTTAGATTTTGGTGAATATACAAACAGTCTCAAATTACATTTCTTAATTCAGTAAACATATATTGCAATGATTTTTATTACAAATATGAACATTGCGCTTATAAGTAACGTAATAGATCTAGAGGTGTGAATTGTTCATACTATTTGTTGAATTCATTGGGAAGTCAGACTGAAATAAATTTGTTCGGCAAAGTATCCAGATTTAATTTAATGAAGCTTACTTGTGACAACATATTTCTGACACAATTCGTCCCGACAAATAAAGATGAGATTATTAACTCATGTTGCAAGATTTGATCTGAAGTTATTTGAGTTCATTCTAGGTTAGTCAATTTCATCATGAAATTGGGACCAAGCCTTTTCAAGTTGAAAAGATGTTTTAGGTTGATGCAAATCAAACCGCAACACTTCAGAGGCTGGAAGTTTGGACATAAAAAAGTCCGGTTGTTTCTTTCTTGCAGTAAAAAGAAAACCAAATTCGTTTAAAAAGATTTATTGAACCAAAATTTCAGAAAAATGACCCTTCAAGTGCGGCACATGAGGAGATTAAAAATGTGTGTGTCTGTGGGCAATGCCGAAAGCGGAGTAAACAAGCTGATAGTCGTTCTTTCCAATAATTCGAATCGCTTACTTATCTACTTGCTTAACTCATTAAGCCACCGTCAAAAATCCCAATGATCTTCCTGACGTGTTTGTTTGTTTGTTATAAATCAAAGTAAATACTTTAAAATACAAGTTAATAACTTTAATTAAAATTAAAATGACATTTGTGAGTGACATACATTCGAATATACCTTTCTATAACACGCTTTTACTGAAAAAAACGTAGCTAAGATCTCTTCAGGAACTATATTATATGGACATGAAAAGACGGATAAAATTAATTAGATTCATCTCAAAAACAAAACGCCATTTGTCAGTCAGATTACTGGTACACCGATTATCGCCACCCTGTACCTTTCTTGCAAAGTTTAACAACCTATCCCAGCAATACTATTTGTTAATATTTACATCAGTAGCAATTTACTCTACCCCGTAAACTATATCATCCAACAGTTTCATCATTCTGATCAGCACTCACAGAATTCTTTATTGGCTATTGCATATTACTCACCGTACATTTTTATTTTTAAAAAAGAAAGGTTTTGAGATGTTTAAAGGAGCAGAAATTTGCCTATCTATAACTCATTTTCGATTTTCCATGTACACGGCAGTTGCAATGCTTATTTTATTATTCTCTCTCAAAATCGATTTCTCACAATCAATAATAACTTTTCTTCTGCTTATATCAAGAGTTACGATCCTTCACACTGTCTATTTAAATTTTTATAACTCGTATATCATATGTAATCTTTAGTATCTGATACCAAATTCAACAAAATCAATAATCGCGTCGTTGAAATATTGTTATTTCCATTCGTTAACGAATTCAACTAATTTCTATAACACTAATTTAAAACCCAACTCGATAAGTTCATCCCTCGAGAATTAAAAAACTCCAAATCAATCTTTTTTTTTTTTTTTAAATCCATCAAACATTAACTGATTACTTATTATTACCAGTTTTCAAAATCATTTTTCACGATATTTACATGAAGTCAAAAGTATTTGGAGGAAAACTGCGTATTCATATGCTCTATGTTATAGATGTCGCTGAATGAGGTGAAGAAAACAATATTTTCAATAGAACCTGCTGTAGCACAGAAAAGTACGGTGGAAGAACTATTCGAGATTCCTATAACTCATCATTTACTGCCTATCTGTCTTATGGCTCTTGTACTATTTACCTTATTACTAGCATGTCTTTATGACTGCAAAGTTAACAGGGATTGTTGCAGGTAACCTTTGATTCCTCCCCCTATTTTCCGTTAGTGGGAATGTGTACAGAACGAAACGATAATACTTTTAAATGACAATACTTTAATATCCCTATGTGTAATCATTCTGATATCATACGTGATTCATCATTCGTTTTAATCACTCGCCTCGTCTTCAAAATACCGGAAACTGGGAATAGTTTAAGGCTTTATCCTCCAATCTAGTGACAATTTGAGAATGTGCTAACTTCCAACTGTTTTATTTTAATCTTCAATAACTAAATTATAACTATTCAAGGTCCTTATTATCTACCACTTTTTTCTTCGCAACTGTTTCACTATATCCTTTATTGCAAGCATGTCTTATCGAAAGGGTAGCACCGACATCTTGCAAATTAAGCATTTTCAAACGATTGTGTCCCGAAGAAATAGGACTCCATATATTTTTCTTACTTTTGACGGCTTTACTGCGAACTGCAACTGGTAACTGTAGCGTTCGAGGTGAGCTGCGCGATATCACGCTTCAGCTTGAGGTTGACGTGAACTGATTCTGCTGTAACTTTATGGAAATGCTTTACATAAGCCGTAAGGAACCGGAGAGCAATGAGTGTATTTAAATACAAAATAACTTTTTGAAACCACCATTTCTATTCAAATCTTCAGTAATAGCTTTTGATAACTTCGTTTCAGAAAACGTTCTGAGTCGGAATCAGCATGGGCCACTAAAACCGGTATATACCTATATGATGGTGAAACAGGCGAATCAAGGATGTCTACTGCCGCATGAATGCAATCAACAAAAATTTCCTAGAAGTCCTTTCTGTACATTACTCTTTCGAATTGAATACCATTCTCCTAATTTGATAAAATTCTATAGAATTAAAATGACTGGCACTTATTCAAGCAAAACCTCAATAATCTCCCAATCCGTTGCAGCATTTACGACTTATTGAACTCTAAAATCAATTTATCAATTTTCCAAATCGCTTCCGACTCTCAAAATGCACACACAAGGTTCCTGATCGTTAAAAAACCATGATGAGTACAAGATATAATATCATTCATATGACAGAAGAGTGACGTACCTCGAACTGCTGCCAAAACAAATGAATCCAATTAATTGCTCAAAGTGTGCTTTAGTAAAAATGATAAACAACGCCAAAAATGAATGAAGAGATCTTCCATAATCAATGATTTGTTGAGTAAACTGAAAGGCCTCTTATAATTAATTGAGGCAACGAATGCATAATTTTGAATTTCCTATTGAAGAAATTCAATTCCTTCAGAACATATTCTATAAGGAGCCCTTAGATCAATGCAATAGGAACTGCGCCTTAAGGTGAGATCGTTAACCAAACGAACAGTATCATTTACAATGATCAATCGACATTCCTTCTATTTCAAGCACATTTTTTTGAAACAATCGATTTTCCCTCATCGTCATATTCTGCTCGACTAATCCACATTTGTTGAAAAGCGCCCTGCAATTTTCCTTGCACAATGAGAATAACTTGATACATGTACAACAGAGTAGATAATATAACTTACAAGTGAAGCTAAAATCGATCCACCAATCCATGCCCCAAATCGTCGTTCCATTGGTGTTGGTGCTGCATAAACTCTGAGTTTTATTGTCTGAAAATATATTACTGAGTTTCTAGAAAAGATATCTTACTCGTACTCAAAAAATATTTATTTTTTACTCACCGGTGGACACTTATGAGCAAGATCATGATTAAGTCTTTCAGTAAAACCCATTAACAACGAGTTTCCACCAGTCACCATCAAACCACTATACATCGTCTGTAAAAATGGTTGATGCTCAATCAACTTTACAGGATCATAAGAAATCCAATTCATCAGCAATATTTACTTCAAAAACTTAGTTCAGCCAACTGGAAATACAAAAAAATGGATCCAACAGTGAACTCAAACTAAAACTTAGGATCTCCACTTTCTTTTTCTTTATAATCTTCAAGTCAACTTCTAGCAAATAACTGACCGGTCGTATGTCAATATCACACATTCCGCAAGCTGTAGCTGCAATCTGGGAGACGGACATTATTGAGGAAGCATTAACTGCCTGAAGATATCAATTTAGCACATATTCCGATAAGGGAGCTTAAGAACATTGAGAAGTAATGAATTTTATTGCTATTTCAAGAAGTCAAATTAATTTCACCTTCAAATAATTCGTGTCAAATAAACCCTCGGGAATTTTAATCCTTTCTGCCTGAAATTCTTTGCTGTATCCATTTGGGAAGCAAAACGGCGATGATGGCAACTTTTCCGCAAATCTAAAGCAATCTGTGGATGACGATTTAGTAGATAACTACTGCAACATACTACAGACTGCCCTTAAGTTGAACTGAAGTTACACTACCCACCATAAGATCCAGCAAAAATAACTTAGTACTCCAATGTACTGCCTTAATGTTGGACTTTCGAAACAAATTACTTTTCTTGTGAGTGCAAGTAGCTCTAATGCAAAAATAATTTGAAGTTTTCAACGAAATTTACTATCTACTTATGAAGAAAAATAAAGCACCACTGTCACTGAAAACTTACTCAACATCGATCGGGGTATCACAACACTGCAATACTGAAGCGGCCAGATCTTCAAGAATTTGCTGGAAATGAAATTTCAAATTACTTCAAGAACCTGAATAGAATATAGTTCTTGAACCTCAGGAACAATTAGCTACGAACCTTTTCCATGTACGTTTCATAGCTTTTTGTAACCTCAGGTAAATTTTTCTTTGCAGTCCACACAGGAGGCTCCATTTCGTTAACTACCTCCTAAAGTAAGAAGCATGAGTAATTATGTGAAATGCCTACAACAAAGTTAAAAAAAGTCTTTTTTTTGGAATGTATTATTTAAAACAATAAAATCTAAACCTTTGCTGCAATTCTGTAAGAAGGTACAAGATCAATTTTTTGCTCCTCAAGCATTAAACGGCATTGATCTGCAATCATATCACCACCAACCGGCTGTTTTACTACAGCTGAAAAATATGTTTTTTTTTTTGCCCCACTAGTATGAAAATTTTCAAAAGTTCAAAAGCAGTCATTTAGAGTGAAGGCAACATACTCATTCATTGAAGTTTGCCAATTTTATATTTGAAATTCAACTTTTATAAATGCTGCGAAGAACGTAAATGCATTACTTCATTTAAAAAAAAAATCTACTAGATAAAAAGGTTACCATGCGTTATGCAATACCCATCGAATACGGGAACAGCTGATGTTTGTGTAGCACCACTATCCAGAATTAGTCCAGCTGTTCGACCATTAGCATAACTGAAATAATCTTATAGTAGAACTAGAGACTATTAATTAAGACTAAGAAACTTTGAATATTGCTTCTCGAAAGAAAATATAAAACATTAGAGGTTTGAAACGCAAAAATACCACGAAAGGACAGCGTTCTTGACGACATAGAATGTGGGAACGTTGTATTTCTCGAACATTAGTTCCGTCAGTTTCTCACGATTTGCTTTTGTGTTCCACTGCAGTAAAGAAATGGATGAACACAATTAAAGCAAAACAATGATTTGAAAATGAAATAAATATGTCGAACAGGAAATAAAAACAGCAGACAGAATAAGGAAATGAATGACGAATGAAAAAAAAAAGCATTAAAACAAATAACATTAAGCTAAGGTAATGAGGAAGCGAACTTACTGCAGCTTCAGAAAACAACACAGGCTGGTACTGGCTCTCAGAAAATAAAATACGACTGTACGAATAATCAACCAGCTGCTCGAAAATGTCCCAATCATCAACTAAAATAAAATGCTAGAATAGCTGCTACAGAAACTGGGAAGACTTTACTCACACAAAAGTAAACATACTCATGCAATCCTTCATGTAACTTTTAATTTCCGTCCTTGCCCGTGGAACGTTAACAAATGTTCGTCCAATAAAATACTCTTTCATTATTGGTTTTTGGGCACATTGGTCAATAGTGTTATCCATTTCATCTACCATTTCGCGCACACCAACCTGACTTGGTATGTCACCCTAAAAACAATCTTTCTATATAATCTTCATTCCAAACAAGCCTTGTTGGTGCTACACTTTCCGTATAAAGGAAGTTCACACCAGCTATCAAACATTTTACTTAAATGAAACATCATCCGATTGCCTGCTCTACTCCATAATTCCACAACTTTAAAGAACTGAAAAAAAAAAAACTTGCTTTCGGGAATTCCTCGCCAGCAAAACCAACTCGAAATGTGTGTGAACCCGGATCGAAAACCAAGGCACCCACTTCGTCTAAAAAAGAACTCACAAAAAAGACAGTGACACATTTTTTTTGGTCTCTATTATTTGCAAAAAGGATCCCCAGCTTCCTGTCACAAAACACTTTCAAACGGATACTAACAACTGCGCAGTGGTGCAGTGAGGGGGACTTCTGAAAGGTGTCCCATGAAAGAATAAAAAACAGAAACATGAACTTACCGCCTCCATAAACTCCTCCACTCATTGTTCACACGCAATCCCCAGCCACCTGCAATTATTCCAGCACCTTCCTGCCCGCCACCTACAACCTCAACCAAGAATTCCAAAACGAACTTTGGTTTGCCGCTATATTAGATCACGCTGATCAAGTTAAAGTGAAATTGCACTGTCGACGAAAGGAGTATTTGTTATAGTTGTTGGTGCATCTAGGTGGCTTTAGTTTTCGTGTAATTTGATGACAATTGGTAATGTTAGGTCATATTGTGAAGAAGTGTTGTGGTAATTGTCCAAGTAGAGAACGTGAGCTTTCAAGTCCATCACGTGGGTTTGAAATGATTTATGCTGTGTGGGTAAGGGAACCTGGTAATAGATAATTATTCTGGCAGGCGTTCTCTACGTCGACAATTGACTAGCATTGTTAACAAAAATCAACAAAATCTTTAATCTCATTTATGAGAATTTCATTGAAAATTAAATTTTTCCACCTTTGCTGCTAATTTAGTTGTCTAGAAAGTTGACTTTTTTTGTCGCAGATTTGCTCAAAAATCTATCCACCTACCAAATTCTTCCATAACTGTTTTTCAGGAAAGCTCAGACTTCTTGCTCCTTTATTACTATTTCTCATCATCCATGAAACTTGAGGATTAGTGAAGTATTAGAAGATTGGTTCGAGGAGTGTCTGCTGTATAGAAAATGACAACCGAATATAATGAAGAACATACAAATTTCATCAATAGTTTTAAGGTTCGTGATATTTTGAAACATTTATCTGAAGAAGAAGAGAAAATGAGCTAGAAATAAGGAGTATTAATTAATTTGTGCTAAATCAAGTCATAGTAGTTTAATTTCCTCTTTCAATAATCGCAAAAACTGATAAATCAAGAACGGATGTGCTTCACTGCTTTCTACGCTTTCCACTCCTCTTCATTATGCCATCGATTTTTTTATTGAATTACAGTACACGGTATAGAATATCATACTACGTCTTTTAATCTGAAAAGCAGAAGGAGAAATTAGGTTGTGTTGACTTGTTTTTACAATGTAGCGAGAAATACGGAGTATCATGTGACTCGAGATTTATGCTTGTTTTAGGAAGTATGCGCGGTGGGCGATGAGTTGGCAAGAGATTTCTTGGTTTACAATCACTGGAATCTGGAAGCTGCTGTTCAACATTTTTTCCACGTAAGATAGCATATCATTGCTGTATTTCATGATCTCGTTTCTGTTTGTTCTTCCAAGATGGGAATTCTAGCTTCAAACAAAAATGCTACAGGAAGTTTCGAGACTGACTCTGATTTTACTAGGACCTTTTCATCACTTCATCTTTTTTTTATTCTGTTTCATTCTAAAAGGAACAGATTTATTCTAGCATCGGGTATATGTAATATATTTTCTCTCTGTCATGCAGACTTCTTCCTTGATTTATAGTTTATGTCTAGGCTGGTGGGCAACTAGAAGAAGAAGAAGAACAAAATGCATCAAACACAGCGAATGAGTTGAGACATAGACATGTGCAAGTGAATGGACCGTCGACTTCAGAGTAGTTCCTTACTTTCTTATTTTTTAAAAACATATAAATCGAACGTAAAATTTTCACGAATTTTTATTAAAAAAAAAATTATTGCTTGGATTAAAATATATCTGAAAAAGTCTAGAACTGACTTCAAGTAGTTTTCGCTACCCAATTTTAGGACGGAAAATCGACGTTCATCTTCTCCTCATATAGAAGTTTTGTTGAGGAGACGTTCTCCAACTCCACAAACTTGGTTTGAATGGGCCATCACAGTCATCAAACTCCCATTTTTTATTGCGTATCAAAGTTTATTCGATCTTCTAACCTTTCTGTGTACGTGTTCAATGGCTCTTTTTTCCACTTTCTGACCAATACTTGTTAAAAGATGTTATGTTTGTAGATACTTTCTTCTTTTTTGCTTTTCCTTTTGACGATTTCATTTATTATTTGTCTTCTCGAATGCTAAAAAAATTTCTAGAACATGTATTATTCAATAATTTCAGGATAATATAATTATTACTGTTAAGGGTCCTTATTTCGAGCGCCGCCACTGGCAGTTGCTGATTCTAGAGGTGATGTACGAAATTTTATTGACGAATTTAATTCTCGTTTTGGTGATTCTATTAATGGGATTCAATTCTTCAGTGGATCATACGATGATGTGAGTTGTTATTAGAAAAATTTGAAAATATTCTTAATTTTTTCCCAGTGTTTTTACGATTCTTGGACGTAAATGAAAATAGTTTCCAAAGAAAAGGAACGCATACAGCGCAGAAGAAATTTTTTTGTCAGCCCGCTGCACAGAATGGGTTTAATAGTTCAAGGATTTGTTGAGATTGATTATGATCAGTGTTTGAAAAGATGGACAGCATATTTTCAGGCTATAAACGAATGCAAAAATTCACTGCGTTTCATGATTGTTTATTTGCATAATCCATCGCATGAATCTTGTGAACGTTTTGTCCGCGAAACACTACTCAGTTATCAAATGAAACAGTTTTTGGATCGGAATGAAATTCTTCTATGGGGTATATCTGTTCGCAGTCAGGAAGGTTATAAAGGTGATATAAACTGATTTTCTTATGATGTGATCCCTTCATGGAAATTATCAAATCTTTCCTCAGCTAGTATATTTGGCGCTTTAAAATTTATTTAAATAGCTTTATACTGATTTAGTTGCTGGATTGTCATGAAAGGAATCTCCACTGTATAGATTTATGATACCCTGATGATATTTTGGAGCTTTTTTTATTTTTTCCAAATATTTTTTTATTTACCAACCCTAATCTTGCAGTTTCTATGGCTCTGCGGGAAAACACTTATCCATTTCTCGGTTTATTATGTATGCGCGAGACACGAATGGTTCTAGTAAGTTCAAAAACTCATAGAATTAAAGCTTAGTTACCGCAATACATGTTTTTAATATTTGTCGCTTTTCTTTGTCTATACTTTGTAAACAATACTTCTGTGGTAGAATCATGTCGATTTAGTATGTATCCACATATGTTGATCGGATATATGAGTGTTTACACATTCATTCATTAATTTTTCAGTTGCTGCAGTTTAGCTGTTTAATTCTATTTCTATAATCCAGTTCATTGTTGCATGAATAACTGAGGATTAATTTTAAAGAAATTATGTTTATAAGTTTCCGAACCTTTTAACAGTTCTTATTGCAGGTTTTACGATTAGAAGGCGAATATGAACTTGAGCCGATGCTTTTCACTATTCAAACAGTGATCGATGAAAACCACAGCTATTTGGAGGCTATAAGGAATGAAAGGTATAATTCTTGAATTTTTATTAGATTTTCCGTAGATAAAATTATTTAATGTGAGCTGTTATGTCATGTATCGTTATTAGACATCAACGTGAAGTGAACAATCGCATTCTGCGTGAACAGGAATCAGATTATCAGCGTAGCTTAGCAGCTGATCGTGCACGTCTAAATGAGAGAAGACGAGTTGAAAGTGAACGGAAAATAGCTGAAATGAAGGAGGCGGAAGAGCGAAAAAAAGAACAAGAGAAGAAAGAAGTAATTTCATTTCGTTTTTATTTTATCAGCAACTGCCATTAACTTTAGGACTTTTACTAGTCATGTGGTTTTCATACAGCTGTAATATTATTGATAGCTTCCACATAGCCCTTCGTAATTTCTATCTTGATTATTATTAAAAATAGGAAAAATGAGTAGGGGCTCTCACTCCATTAACTTCGAAGTATTGTTTTTGATTTGTAATCAGTTGTACATTTCTCCAAAATCAAGAAGAATTTATGGAGGCGAATGTTCTGATATTGTTCTTACTGTGTAGTAGAATTATTCACTGTGATGATTAGTTGTTGGGACGATTGCTCATTTGCATGCATCACCTGTGGGTTTTCTTGGAGAATTCTATTCTTGGCTTTGATACAAAATAAGTATTAAAATACAGCAAAAGTTATTTAGTAACGTGTAATGGTTTAGTGGTTCGACCTCAGAGTAAGGGCAATTACTGTGTATGAAAGGTATCTGATTTGGCTTTAACTAAATTTAATTTTATCTGAAAAAAATGTAATTTTTTTAAGATATTATTACATGTAATTACCTTTTTAGAAATTACATGCTCTCAGAATGAAACTAGCAAATGAATTGCCACCGGAATCAGAAGCACCGAACTGTATTCGAGTAAGTGTACGATTTCCAAATGGCGAACGCTTTGAAAGGCGGTTTGATATCACAAATAGTCTTGAGGTTACCTTTTTTCAAACGTTCTTTAATTTATAACTTGTAATTAAATGCGTTACTTTTATTATAAAAATATTCCCAAAATGTTGATTGTTTTACGAAGTGGAGTTCTGTTGATTAATTATTGAAAATCCATCTGATATAGCATACTATTCTAAACAGCTGACTGCAGCATTCCGTTTTAGAATGTAGCTCTTATACATTGGCCTATTGTTCTTAACACTAGGGAGCATATTATTTATACTTTGATTTCTCTCACAGCTATGATTTATGTTTCCTGCATGGGTTTGTAGTTTCTTTTCACTTATGTGGAAGCTTATTAATTGTCCATGTGTATCTTTAGTTTTCTCTCTTTGTAGTTGTTGTTCAACGCAACCTTGGCTCACGAGAATTGCCCCCCAAATTTTACTCTACTCTCAAGTTATCCGAGAAAACAGCTCAATTGTGCACCCGAATGGTATCGTGAATTTGGAACAGTGCAGGATCCGCCTAATATTCCGACATTTCAGGACTGCGGTTTTGAAAAATCAGTAGTTGTTTTAGTGCAAGATAATGACGCGTAGGTACCATCGCTTTTCCGAGTAATTCACTTCAACTTTTCAAATAAAATTTTTCGATTTTTCGAAGTATTTAGTGTATAAAATTTAAGTGATTTTTTTAAGACTAAACTTTTTGTTTAATTCAGTTTGTTGTTTTTTCTATCATAAAGCCTGGAATTAGAACATTCCCCACTGTGGATATTAAACTGTCCCACAAACTCTTCAGTTTACGATATGCATGAAATTTTTGCGCAAGTTGATGAATGAGGCAGTTCAATGATCCATTTTCTTGCATCCTTTTACGTTTTTCAGATAACTTCAGTAATGCTAATGAAAATGACTGATTTTATCAGAATTTTAGTTATTATGGTCGAGGTCGATTTATTATGATTCATTATTTCCGCACTCTTTTCTTTTTCTTGTTATGGTGTTTCTGTTGCGGTATTAAAAATCTTTGATGATTTTGGCTTGTGATAAATTCTTCTATTAAGGTTGATTTTTTTTAATTATTTTTAGTGTTAGGAGAGGAAGAAGGCGAAATGAAAACTTTAAGTCTATTTTGGATTTTGTTTAACTAAAAAACTAGGAAGCTGCTCCAGATCCTGCTGATTTGTCGAAAATTAGACATTCTGATCATCAAAATACTTAATCTCATCTTTCGTGATAACCGCATAGGAGGTGCTGTCTACGCTTTTTTCAGGAGTACACTTCCTAGTTAGTCAACCAACAAAAGTTTTATTCACCATGAAAATACGGTGATGCGTTGTGCCACTCCAATTCTAAAAACGATATGATGCAATAAGCTTTATACAAATTTAAAGACATGTTATCTGTAGAAAGAAAACTTTATTGCCTAGTTACCATGCATCATTTACAGAGTTAATTAAATTGCGTAGAAATTCTTTTTAGTGATTTAGCAGGTTTGCGAGGTTTCACAAAGTAAATTCAGTTGGGTATTTCTCGCGTCAATAAAATACAAGAAATTAATGAAACAGATTCATATACAACATGTACATATCATGTGAGAAGTTCTGGCAATTTATTAGCAAGTAGCTCTGTGGTGAGTGGCTTTAAATCCATATCCATTAAGCTCTCTACATAGGAATTTGTAGCTTCATATACGGACCACAATACCGACAAAGCATGACCGAAACGTACGGGGCCATGTTTTTCATGTCTGCAATAGTGTCTAAGTCCGATGTTCGAAATTTGATTACAAATGAAAAGCTTTTTTTTTTTTTTTTTTCAAAGATTTCAAGCTTTAGGAATCGGTAGAGTGTACCTTGACATCATATAATTAAATAATGTATCCAAAATAAGTTGCCGTTGACATGAGAGTTCCCTGTAACTGTTCGGTGACAAACCGGAACATTCTGGAAAAATCATAAAGTACACTCGAATTTGTGAGGTAGGAAAGGGACATAAAAAGAAGAGTTGGTAGTAAACTTGTGGTAAACAATACAAAAGCAACAATTTTCCGAAAAAAGAGCTGATGCTGCAGAATTTGATCGAAATTAGGATTATGGTAGGCAAACTTTCTCTAGTTCGTATGACATTTGAGGATTGGTGACACTTGAAGAATTCGATTGAAAAAGTTTGGTAGACTAAGGCTTAGCAATTTAAATTCACTTTGATGTATTGCTGACAGATTTTAAGTAGAAGTAAGTAAGTAGTTAAGATTTGAACTATTTCTGTGTTAAAACTTACCAGAGTGCATAAAAGCGATCGCTTTGAGCAACAAAAACTCCTTCTTATCAAGCTTGGCTCTGTTAAAACTTTCTATTATCATGGACATGCCAATATTCTCCTCCATTGATCTATTAAATTATAAAATGAAAGGAAGAACGGTTGAGCTTTAGTCTAAGTATTGCCAAGTTTCAATTTTTTATTTCGACAGTGAGGTAAGAAAGGGAACTTACTGTTTTTCTTTTTGATTTCTATGGTTTAACACAGCAGCACTTTTTGAGATAGAGCTTTTATAAGCAGATTCTAGCAAGATCAATACAAATACAACATCTCGCAGTAGTAATACCTGTAACAGTTATTTCAGTACGGGTGAATAAGGATAGGGCATAAGAAATGATACGAATTTGAATGAAAACTTTGGATGAAATGAAGAAACCTTATCCTGAATAGGCATCCATTGGAAAGACTCAAATGTTTTAGCATACTCGACTGTAATCTCCAACTTCTGATTCAGTACTGCTCCCGGTTCATTGTTGTACTGTTTTGGCGGCTAAATATTGCTTACTAGAAAGTTGCGTATTGTGCGAGGGAATTGCAAATTCATCGAAAGCTTTAAAAGAAAAGCTTGCCATAATGAATTCCTCAGCCTGATGGAGTCGAGAAAGGAAGTTCCTTTGTTGTGGTATTTTGATGAGCTTCAGCAAATTTTTTTACAATATGAAGTTTTTGCAACACATAAAATAAAAGACGTAAGACTTACGTTATCATCAGCATTGCTAACCGGTAATGTAGCAGCAATGATAGATGGTCGCGTTAGTAAGTCAAGCATTGAAATGGAAGTATCACATTTTCCCGGATCTAATACTTCATTGATAATCTCTTGGGCACGAATAAGATGAGAGATCAACTGTAAAGCAAAGATTTTCGGATAGTTTTGACGAAAGTCTAGAACTCCTTCATATTTATCTTAAAATAAAAACAGCAACCAAATACTAAAAGATTAATTTAAAATGATTCAAGTACTTATCACTTTCAAAAGCATCAGAAAATATTCGTTCGTAAAGAATCCGATGACCAACTCTTTCATGCTTCTCCGAGATGGAGCACTGCTTTCGGATGGTGCCATGAATACTGGACATAATAGTATTAGTGGTCGACGATGGTAATACATTTGTCCTTGAACATCTGAATCTAGAAATAACCAAAATTACTTTCCAATTTGACTTCTTTTCGTACTCTTAACATTTCTCCTTATTATCCTTTTTATCTTTCAATCCGTTAATTCAAAATGACTTATCAATCCCGAAAACTTTTTTGCTGAAGGATGGAATATCATTTTCCAAGCATTTCTGCTCTGACTTTATGAACGCTGGCAAATGTCACCTTAAGAAGTACCCTTCAACTATGGTATGGATGTTGTTCAATCCATCCCATTCAGCAGTTGATTCTGATTCCTGGGGTAATCTGATGACACAATAAAATGCAGCAGTGATTGCAAACGAAATCGGATGAATTACAATTAACTGCTGATAAGTCTGCTATGATCGAAATTTTCTGAATATTCAAAAGATATTTACCTAGAATTCTCATCTGCAGTAGATATGTCTTCAGATTTCGGGAAATCAAGAAGTGCGGAGATAGTGTATGCTCGTTTGGACGTTGATTCACTGTCTGGACTTGATGACGATCGTTTATGACTCTGTAGTTTAGATTCTGTAGTTTGAGGAAGTAGACAGTAGAGTTCTTTTTCCATATTTGAAGTTGAAAACTGTTGTTGAGGTATATCAGATTCAAGGGAAGGATATGATGATGAGGTAGATGAAATTGGTGATGATAACCGCCCAGTACGATTACACTGAATTGCTGAAATTTAAAAATATCACAAAAAAAAAAATGTTGAGCCACACCTTTCACAGCACTCATTGGAGTTCAGAGGTCATCGATACTGAGGATTGAAGATGATAACTAATATATGAGATTCATATTTATATAAAGTGGAATAAAAAAAAGAACCTTTTGGATTCATACCAACTGCTACACATTTATCAAACCTGCAGGCTCGACATGCACATCTCATATCTAAATGTTTGACATTAAATCTGATTTAATTCTAAAATTCAAAAATTGAAATAATATGAAACGAAGTCAAAACAAATTTTAAGATATTAAAAACGTTGCCCGTCTTTCGCTTCTATTATGACTTTTTTCCTTTATTTTCAAATTTAGGCTAAAATTGCAAACTAGTAAAAAGCCTGTTTTTAAGAGAAATAACTAATTTCCGAAAATTCATCGAATTTGAATACATTTAATAAGACAGTGTCACACAATAATTTCAATTATCAATTTATTTTTATTTTAATTACTGAACAAAAAAAAAGAAATAATTTGGAAGGCAATTAGTTACATTAGGTACTATTAAGAATGTTATCAATTTCCCTGATGACTACAACGTGACCAACCATTCTGAGTCTAAGAAATTTCTCATAATTAACCCTTCACGAAATGGATGTAATTTCTTGAAAAAGTGATTCAGATGCTGACAGATTCAGATGTGACTAATGAAGAAGCTACGCACAAATATTAGAATTCATTTAAGCATATAGAGGAAGCTGAATGAATCCATCTACCTTTATCAAATGTGCAGTTACCATTTTTGTGACATTTATAAGTCCGATTAGAGACCAGAGTACGTCGGAAGAATGTTTTGCTGAAAATAAATCTAAGGATATTGAATTTCAATAACTGCTCTCTGCTATTTCATTTATTTAAATGAACTGTGCTGAACCTCTAACTTTTCCACTTTATCTTTTTTATCATTTTATCCAAACATACAGTAGGCAAGAACGTTTTTGCTTTCAGAATTATGTTAATAAATTAGTGATATCAAATTGAGTCACAACTTTTTAAACTCATCATAAATATTCATTCGCTGTATTTTGTTTCATAACCGATTATTTCACTCTTTTTACAATGAAAGCTGAATGACACTTCCAAATGGAAAATTCTTCAACGGATAAGGATGCACCAACAACATCAAACTACAAAGTAAATAAGACCACTAGTACTGGCACTAACAGCTGAGAAATATTCACGAGCCATCCGAAGTTAGCTTAATTCCTTAAATGGTTTATTAAATAATTAATTGTGAATTCATTAACCATTTACTTCCACCACGGCTATCAGCATCAGTGGAACATGAAGGTACGATGCATTTCTACCTGCTCAGTTGGATGAGAAAGCTAACTTGATGTAACTTGCTTACCATCCATTGCAGCTGGCAACTTCGTAGTGAAAGCCAGTTGCTAAGTCACCGCAAACAGCACAACGCTCAATCGTTTTCGTTGTTTCTAAAATTGAAGATGATTGTGATAAAGGCACAGCAGTTGCACTCACTGACACTGATAGTGTTTCTTGCATGGAATGATAAAGATATCAGACTGTTATCTTTCACTGTTTAAATTATATTTAATTCAAGCAGTGAAGTGAGGATACAGTGGTTATGTGATAGGGTGCTGAATACAACTTCAAGTATTCTGGCCTTTTTCCCGAATTTTTTCCCCAAATTCATCTTTCCCTGAACCAATCCTTTTCTCCTGAATTTTCATCTCTTCCTAAAGTTTTTTCTTTCTTTGCCATATAATCTGTGACATATCATTTTATTTAAATTACCTCAGAATTCAGACGAAGAAAGCGAAAACATAGGCGGGAAAATGCAGAAAGAGAGAGAAACAGAAATGGCGAAAGTAATGAACAAAACTCGACAATTTTATCAATTGCGATGGATGGGTGATAACAGGTTACCGCGAAACCTTACCGGGCTCCTGCTTCCCGCACCTGATGTCACCCGTACACGTGTCTGTGTCTGTGCGTGCATGCTTATGACAGAGCTCTACAATAACGCGACGGGCGACGATGAAAAAATGATTTTAATTGTCGGCAAATCAATAGAAGGACGGAAGAACCCTTGCGGTTCGACGCTCGGTTTCTTTGCAAGTCAACACTTTTCCCTTCTCCACAAGACTTTGTTGTGATAAGAGTTAATCGCTTGCAATATGGCATGAATAGTGACAGAAGGAAAAGTTTTTTAGGAATTGTTTTGGAAAGTCTAAACTTGCTTCGAGATTCCATTCAGCACTCTTGAAGAAATTAGTTAAACTTCTAATGTCACATAAATGTCCATCACAGCCAAATTCATTTCATTTTCGATCTAAAGCTCAGTATAAAAGCTTTTAACTTCAGGCTGGCCAATGATAATCACTGCAAAATGATAAAGAGAAGGAATGACTTATTGCTGTGAAAATAAGGAATAGAGAAAGACTGCTGAGATGACAGAGAACAGCTTATCAGAGACACGAATTATACATATAATGATAAACTGAGTGACAATAAAAGGGGAGAGAAATTGAGAAAGATTAATTCATATGACTTGATTTTGAAAAGATACTGCAGCAAAAATCATTTCATTCTTTGATTATCACTGACAACAGTCATATTCGAATCTTTTTTGACATATCATTAATAGTACTGAACTTGTTTCAGTCAAATGAAATTAACAGAAAGGCTAAAAGAAAATGATTGTATTTCCCTCCGGCAAGTGCAGCTTGGCAGTACTTTAACTGCAATACTTTAAAAATTCCTTCGAATCGCAATATATCAATGAAAAGGCAATATTTTTTACTTTGTCTCAACTTAGTACGAATTTCACGTAAGAAAAGCTACTGTTGCAATATTCAGAATTACTAATTTAGCCCACTGGATTGTTTGGAATTACGAATCTCAATTGTTGGAATGTCCAGAATCGTGAATTCTCTTTGCTGGATGCTTGTAATTATAAATCACCCCTGATGGGATATACAAAATCACGGATCTCGAGATTTTATGTCGTTTGCATGTCTCTCTTTTTGCCTTAGTTACTTTACAGAAGCTTTCAAGCAAGCTAATCATTGTAGCAGGTGAGGATTCTTCTGGTCTCTGAATCAAAGTTAAGTTCATATAGAATGAATTCGATTTGCTGAACAATTAATTCATTATGAAATCGTTCAACTTCGAAAAGTTCGAGTGTTTTTTGAAAAATAAGTTTTGAGTTAAATGATGGAAAGAACTAGACAAGAAAGAATATTAGGTGTAAAATGCAAAGCTTCTCAAAATAAACTGAAACGAAAGAGCAAAGGGAGAACAGCTTCTTCCGGTGTAATTTGACTTTTCAGTCAAATCAGAGGCAGTCTATGAACCAGTTTTTCTTTCACTATACTGATTGCATATCAAATTCTGGAAATGTGATCTTTGATCCCTTTCTTAAACTTCTGTGGTAATTTCTTTCTAAAAACAACTTGCTTAAGGCAGACACTTAATGACCTATTTGCACTTCTGCTGATGACAGACTGTTCGGAAAAGAGACTTTAATTTTAAAAATTAGAAGAAACAAAAACAGGGGAATTTTAAAACCGTCTTGTTCAGGAGAAGATATATAAAACTGAAACAAATGTCAAGAGTAATGTAGTGTTATCGCTTCACCTGGTCCTCAATTTTTGTAAAATGGAGCTTAATTTCGACAGTCCAACTAATTCTGAAATTCCCATTTCTATTATTTTCTTCATTGTATTTTTGGCTCTCTTTAGGCTATAGGCTTATAATGAATCCATCCACACATATTCCATTAACTCTTCTCTTCCTTCATTGTACTTCTACTTTATGTCTACTTCACTTCAAAGCAAATTGTAATTTTTCTTTCGCTAGACTGCCTGCTTATTTAATCGTGCAAAAATGATCTTCAACTTTTTTTCCTTTCTTGGATTATCTCAGTTTAAAAACAACTTGATAAAGGTATACATAGTCGATTTATGTGCCTTTTTCTTCCTCGAAATACTTAAATTTTCCAAAAAAAGGAAGCTTGACAATTTAAAAAGTTGCGGTTAAAAAATACGAAAAAAGACATACTATCATTGGAAGCATCAAACGATGATTTATCTTTTTCGAACTGCTTGAATGTCATCCCTTTATGATGAGCAATAGCAACATCCAGAATTGACACTGTAAGCAGTACTGATTACTGAAAATGATACATTCCATCTTAACAAATCAATCGTCACATTAATACGTTATCACACTGTGGCAGCCACCGGCCAAGATGATTGCTTATACACTGATAAAATACGTAAACAAGTGCCAATGAGCAAAGTTCAATTCGATATCAGAAAGTCACTTTTATTATTAACTTTCTATAAATGAGCAGTAAAGCGACTCTGACGCTAAGCAAAAAGCAACAATTAACTGGTTGCGAACATTTTTCTTTAGTCGCTGGCGTACGAGGACCAAGGCTTTTAGTATTTTCTCAGCTCAATATCTTGCTAAACTTTTGTTATTGCAAGATTGAAAACTCCAAGTCTCCTGTAGATATCTTTCGATACCCTTCCATTGACTTTATCTTAGAAACAATTATAGAATGATTTCGAACGGCTTAATAAGCAAAAGATGGAAGGGCAGAAACCTTTGAGGACCGCTAAACAAAGAGAGAAATAGAACTAGCATAGCTGCTGAAGAAAAAGGGTACACAATTAAAGATATGAAGTTTGAATGATGACAAAATTTTGGTCATAAAATTCAAAATTGGGACTAAACAAGAGAAATTCTAAGCGATTATACAGCGCATCTGACAAAAGAAGAGGAAGCATAAAAGTACGCACATTTATCTCTTTTATTACGGCTATCCAAACCCGAACATTTCTACTTTCCAGCTAGGATAATGATGATGATGTAGTTGTTTGTTGAACAGTGTCAGTAACGGGAAATGTGCAGTAGAGAAGGATAACTGGTTTTTTTGAGCCAGAATTCCCTGATGCCAATTTTACCCCGGAATTACCCTCATGCCATTTTACGCCACTTGCTACATTATCAGAAATTTGCAGACTCGTTTCTCGATGCTTCCATTTAGAAATGACTTGAGGAAAGTGCAGAAGTGAGTATCAGCATCACAGTAAGTTTGTCTATTTGTGGAAATTCAGATTCCTTATTCTTTGAATTCTTTTCATCCCATCTTTATGATGTAAGCGAATCTTCGTTCTTGACAATACGTTTCTCAAGAAAGGCGATTGGAACTGAATTAGATCAGAGGATTCGTATATTTACTGAATAAAATTAACACGAATTGTTAGAATTTCTACAAAATTTGACCTGAAAAAAAATCATGTGAAATAGGATTGGAAATCAATGAAAGACCATAGAATCATTAAATAGACTGGTTTGATGTCTTCATAACAGATGTACCATATAATTTCTATCACTATTATAGTTCCCTGAATAGAGGAGGCAATCTGCTTCTGATGAATTTCTCATCTTCAGAACTCTCCGAAAGAAAGTATGTGAAATCGATTGCTTGGATTAGAATAAGAATACAAAAAGTAATAAACCAAAATTGGCAGTGGATTAGATTAGTGTCCAAGCTAAATCTCTCACCCCATATCCTACTTCTACCACTGCTTCCAAATTATTTTTGTCGTGCTGTACCTGAGTCGTCTGCGTGTGTTTCACGTGAGTGACGTTTAGACCTGTTTGCAAACAATAGACGTGTGCGTAGAAGGTGTGCTGGAATATTTTGCTATTGAGTCACTTATTAGAAAGAGAATAATACATCACAACACATTCAGAGTGATTGATGATAATGATCATTGAAGAGTTCAGAATTTCACTGAATTTCTGCGAGTAATTGGTGCAATGGGTTGAGGGGACTAAAATAAGGAGAAAAGTAAGCGCGTCATGTGAAATTTGTGTGAAAATCAAAAGTGGTATCTTGGATGAGTTGTCTTTTCTCCTGATGAGATGTATTTACAATTTTCACATTTTCTTTTTTATCGTTAACTATTTCAAAAACGAAATGAGTCAGAAGATACGGAGAAGGGAGAGTGAAAAAATGTTGAAAAATCATTTGAAAAAAAGGCTTAGCCGTTAGTGAAGAGTACAACAAGCGTAAATAAATATAATTAAAATAAAGCACCTTTGAAAGAACAAATGCCAATTGAAATGTAAATTCATTGGTATCAATGAAAATCTTAGTGGTCAAAATAGAATAGAAGAAAATTAATCTTAAAAGTTAAGTAATTTTCAAGAAGGACATGTTGTTTCTCTTTATTTGATCTTTTCCCAACACGCAATAATGTCAATGTGAAATTTAATATATAATTAAAATAAAAAAAAAAGTGCAGAATTAAATGATTTGTCAACATCATCGCTGCAATAAAAAGTATATTAAAAATTTTAAAATAGTCAATCCTATAAACAGCTTGTCAACGGTTACTTGAAACTTAAAATGAGGAAGACGGTTATAAAGATATTATTGACAAGATTCCTTGATTAATTATCAGATGGCTGTCAATAAATCCTTAGCACTTATTGTGTAATGATGTCGACTATCAACAAATTGCCGGGTAGATATACAAATTCATAAATTTCCCACCTTTATTAGTAGTTGACAAATCCCCTATCAGATCGTCGCATTTATTTTTTGTTGGTTATCAGGTAATTATTAGTATTCTAATTTATGTTGCTTTCATATCTTTCTTCAAATCCTATATACGGAATTTTTAGAACCAAATGTTACAAACAGCCTATTGATAGTTACCGATATTTCTTGTTTTGAATAACGATAACGGAAGAATTAAAAAGAGATCTTGGGGTTGATGGCATGGTGACAGAGCCCTTTAGCAGAATATATGTACGAATGGAGAAAGTACTGAGGATTACCTAAGTTGATGAAGCAGCGAAGATAAACAGCAACAACAACACACATATAAAAGGAAAAACTGTTGACTTTTGAAATTCAAATCTAATTTCAACTACATATCATATCGAGATGAACCATTTGCTGATGGCATTTTTTACTACTAGCCACTTTATATGCAATACATACATACCATTTCGCCTGTCTAGCAGCAAAAAGCGGAAGTGATAATTAATTAGGTAACAACGAAATATGTAAGGCAAAAAGTGAGGACCTACAAACACTACATCTTAGTCAGATCTGTCGAAATGTGAATCTAAAACGAATGGAGTGGGAAAGAAATAAAAGAGAAAGAAATTAGTGTCGTATAGGAAGAAAAAAGTGATGCCTTCATTTAGTATCTCAGTAAATCAAACGATCAAATTTGTTTCGGCAGCCAAGGGCTAGCACATAGACAGAGGCAGTGAGGCATTTGAAAAACACTTCAAAATAGTAAATGAGCTCGAATGGAAGTTTGTTGATGTCTTATATAGATGGAAATGGGAAATGAGGGAAGTTTCGAGGAATATAAATGATGTTTGACCAGGGAAGGAGAAGGTAAAGTGGCAAGCTGATGTAATTTATGGAGACACGGGGGACAGGAACGGGAAGGGGACTGCTGATGGACATCATTTATTTTTCCGCGAGTTGATTGACGACTTCTGTCCTGGTCTTCGATGTTTTAATTAAATTGCTGAGATGGATGGTGATGTCTGATCTTTAACTTTCAACGGCATTTCATCGAAAATAACAGCGGACAAGAAAGTGCATCAGAAGTAAAAAACATTCAGCTGCTGCTTTCGACAGAAATGAATTTCACATCGCATCGATTAGATGTTTGATGGAACAGAAAATGTTAGCGACGTCGATGAATCCTTTTAATCAGTGAAGTTATGTTTCGCACATTCTTACGAGCTGAACAAGGAAAGAGGATTTCGATTGTAAATATTGCTGAAGGGTAGTTTTTAATCGTGTGAAGTACAAACAAAACTTGAAATAACAACAAAAAATGATCGTTGAAAGCAAAATGATCAAGTAGACAAATTGAATTTTCAGCTGGGAGTATTCACAAAGTCCTCTTAATCTATAATTTTTTTCCAACGCAACACATCACGGAGACAATGAAATTTTGCTGATTTCAATGAATTCGACAAATATAACTACTCTCCTTTCTTCTGTGTCAGAATACCTTTCTTTAGCCATTGTCTTCCTTTTATTTTATTCTTCTACTTTAATAATTTCTAAAAATTCACAGACACTTAGTGACTATTGAAGGGGGCTATTAATCGGAGTAGGATGGTGGCCTACTATGCGTAAAAAATGATGCACTCCTTATTCTGAAACTTTATATTTTCACATAAAATTCAGATAAAAGCTAATTATGTTAGTATTTTTTAAGAGAACAGAAGTGAGCTTTGTGTTGCACAATGTTAATTGAAGAAATTAAATCGGAATAAAAGCAGCGAATACTTTCGAATTTCAACTAATTAGCTTAAGTTAGTGCGATGATTAAAACAGGAACTGCGCCATAAAATTTGTATGACTATTTGTTGTGGGAAGCTATCGTTTTGTATTATTTTAACGTTTAGGGGCATTCATTCCCTTGCTTTTTTTGCATAGCTGTATCAGTGATCCGATAAAAAAAAAATCCAAAAAAAAAATTTCATCTGATCAGTGATTGAATTTCCCGGCTGCCTAACAAAAATAATATGTCTAAGCAAACAATGTCAGTAGGATTTAGTAGGATTCAGGGAGCTTTCCTGGATTACTACTCTTTACGGAAATGGTAGCGATTCAGTGATGTCATTACATTGTATTAACCAACACTAGGTAGTTCAAACTATCAGTGTGGTTTGATTGCGGACTCCACTGCTTTCAACACAAAGCCGTGTTGTCCCATCAATAACAGGGCCTTTCTTCAAGACCGAAGTATTACTTCTAATTTCACTTCACCAAGATTTGACAGAAATTAAAATCTCGTCTCACACAGCACAGTATTTACACATCATAAGCATCTTGGAATTAAAAATTTGAATAAAGGAAAAAAAAAGCCACTGTAATAGAGCGTGTGCTGTTAGAACAGCGTTCCATTACAAACGATTTGACGATGAGAGAAATGAATTTAGTATTTTGCTTGAACAGCGATCATCACATAGGCAAATATCGCTGGAAAACGCCACATATTCTGATTTCAATCTTCCTTGACTAAATATTTTAACCAAAGGTGTTATAGGTGCAAAGTATCATACTCTCGCAATACGTTTTCACCCATAGCTACTTTCAACAGTTTACTGATCAGCGAACAGAATCATTTCAATTAAAATTAATCTGGTGCTTAAAAATTCACCTCATTTTTAATCAATTGTCACACGATTTTCTGCTCTACGAAGAATTTCTCAAAGTTGTGATTATAATTCAAATAACTCACATTTCTGACGAAAAGACGAATAACAGTGCTTTGGTTAATTAACACTACTTAGAAATAACGCTGAAGCAATGAACACAGCTCGTTTGTTGTATGAGTGAACGTCAGTTGAACAGCAGCCTTCGATGATGAGTGATGATGCTAGGCGTTCGAAATTCGTCCTTAATAATTCACTAAGTCACCATCAATCATCGGATGGAAATGGTTAAGCGTTCGTTTGTAAAGAGGAACAACTTAGTTACGACGAAGCAGCAATGCCTACATCAATTCGATCATCAGAATCACAAATTTGGTACTGTACCCATTCTTTGCACTAGCAGTGCAATCTTTGATGTTTCCGTTAATTACTATATATTGGCTTCTTTCCTATTTCTTTCTATAGTATGCGGCTTAGAATCAAAGAGCTGTTAGCATAACATGATGCGCTCTTGGAAAGTGATCGGTGAGCAATGTGGATGTCGTTTCTAAACGTGACATCGAAGTTGGTCACTGATTCTTGAATCGTGCAACACTGATCACGGAAAGAACACAAGATGTTATCCGTTCCGGCAGAGGAGAGAAGAATTGAAGTCCCACTTCCTAAAAATTATCGACGATAACGACTCCTTTCAATTCATTACAATTACAATCGACCAGGCGATGTTTGATCTCTCGAGAAATGAAAGGACGAAATGTTTAAAGTGCGTTTGAGATGGTAGCTTCTGATCCAGTGCGAAACGGCTTACAAAATATGCAGGATGCATGCAGCGTGTGGAAAAAGCACTTAAGCACGTTGTTTCGTGTCGTTGCTCCCGACAATCGTAGAGAAGCATATTTGCCTTGTCAACAATCTAATGCAGTTTAGAGGCAAACGGTGCTGATATCGTAGTAGTCAATTTTTTAATTAATCTCAGGGCTGTCGTACAAACAATCCAACATGGCGGAAATATTTTCGAGAGGTGGGAAAGAAGGAAGGAAATTAAATTTATTTGAGAGAGCAAAAAGATTGAAAATCTCTCCAGTTACCTTAGAATTCTGATTTTTCAGTTAGGCAGGGAAATTATACAATTTTTCATTAAAAGCCAAAATTTTAAATTTGTGACAATTCAGCAAGCAGTGTAATTGTGTAATCGATATTAATAATTTAAATCTAAAAGCAATTTAAAATTGATAACAAAAAAAATTATGGTTAAATCTTACGAGAATATATATATATTATATATATATTCTTATATATATTTTTTATTTTATATTCTTATATATATAAGCGAAATGACACTTAAATTGTTATAAACAAGAAAAAGAAACAATCCAATGATTTTTTGTTAGAAAATGATTCGATACATCCAAGGATAGCAAGACTGCTGCTAAAACGAAAAATGGCATGTAAGAATGACATGCGACAATTTCAGAAGCGAGACATCAAAATATTTTGCTTGATGCCTGATAATTATCACTATGTGAGCATCGAGAATGATAACTTCTGATGTCTTTGAAACATATAGAGACGACCAATTCATGCGTAACAGTCTTTTCTTTCCTCTTTAGAAGTTCTTGATGTTACGGTTATTAAGAACGTGAAATACCGATGAAGATAACGTGATCGATGCATGATACACATTTTGACGTTACTGCATATCGTTTCAGCTGAGTAAAGTGGGGCAGTGATACGCTTGAAATAACCACCTGCTAGATTGTTTCTCATTGAATGAGTCATAACAACTAGACTTTAGTCTAAAAGCTCTATCACAGAAGCTACAAAATCTTCGCACCACCCATTTAAATGCTTAGTGTTACTGCAACAGGAAAAAAGTAGCATAAGGTAATTCATTACGTTTCGTTGAGCTGTGTACACTGCTTAACTTCTACCTTGTATTAACAGGTGATAAAAAAGATAACAATATATCACCATTATTCGGTCCTCACTTCACTCTTCTCTCTTTAAATTTCTCTTTTTTTGCTTTAGAGGATTAGCACTGTTGAATTGTAAATATTCTGATACTGCTATGAGTGATAACACCTTAATTTGTTAATGCTCAGTTAGCTAAATAACAACTTAAAGCATCCCATAAACGCAAATATTTTGCGCCAAATTGAATTGTTTTTGAACCAGGACCCGAGAACTCTCGGCATGTCTCGTACTAAATGATAATACAGTGCAACAGACTTTTCGACTCCGTCTTCTCTTTATGTATAGGAAAATACAGTCTACAGTGGCTGCATTTTCGTTGATTATCTTATCGTTATTTAAATTTCATTTGGAAATACATGAAGATCCATGATACATATTGTGACAAGAGAAACAGAACGCAGAGACTTGAAAAATACTGCAACCCATACAGAAAGGAAGAAAAATAGTAAAGTGAATGTTTGGCCTCAGAAAGTTGAAATTAAAATTTCTGAGAAAAACTAAGTTTGCATCAGAAAGATGACAAGGGATGATTCATCAATGTAAACCATTTAGTTTGAAAAAATGACAGAAGGAAGGAACGGGACCGGAACGATGATAGATTGCGGGTCGAGTTTCAGACTGTAATGGTAGCTTCTAGACGGTATGAATCATCATCCATCAGCTTGTGCTTCGTTTTCGGATTCTGTGATAAAGGGAACTAGAAGTTTTGGTTATCACTAACATTATCAGTTTTTCCACAAAGTTAGAAAAAAAATTATTTGGGGAAAAAGGACATTCATCCTTCTCAGTTGCACATTTTCACTTTTTTGCACTGCAAATGAATTAAAGTTGAATGATTTAAATTTGTGCAATTCAGCACAAGATGCATTACGTTCTCATTTAATTTCTGCCGGTTTCCTGGAAAGATTTTAAATTTTAAAGTGAAAATAGCTTGGATCCAAAAACGAAAGGAGAGGGTATATGTGCAAGTGGAAAACGAAAACCTTTTCAGAACGATGTCGCATTCGATGGACGCGACATTGAACGTCAAAGTTGGAAACAAACTGCAAAGAGTAAACTTCTTGCCATTCCTTTTCTTTCGTTGAATAGTCTTGAGAGACTAATGTAAAAGAAGAAATGAAATGGAATGATTGGTGAAATAGCCTTTTCAAAAACAGTGCGATTATCATCCTTTGAAATCCAAATGAAATTAATAATTAGGAAAGTAGGAAAACAGAAAGAATGAAACATGCCGATGCAGCCAAGTCCCAAATAATCGAGGACTTCAAAAACCTGCTTGATCATTTGTTGCTGCTGATGAATTTTTAAAACTGTATTTTCAGAGCAAAAATTATAAAGAAATTTTACACGCAATTAGCAAATCAACAACTTAAAGAACCAGTGAAAGAAAAAATTTAAACCCAGCTCAAACAGTTCCTTCATTTCAAATTTAAGTACTCTTCTATTTCACATATTTTCCTATCAATCCATTCCAAATGAAGTAAGTTTTCGAGACAATCTTTTACATTTCAATTAGCCGACTCACGGGAAGAATCCAAAATCTTACTAAAGTTTTCTCGTATGCAAAATGATGTGATGCCAAATATCTGACACTGAATGATGAAATAATTATGAGCAGCGCAAAGCGATCCATAATTAATGAAAGTGATGCTAAAAAAGTGATTGTAAAAAAGGAAGAAATGAAATAAGAACCATTGGTCAGCAAACCTAATTATCGAGAGCTCTGGGACAAGAAGTGACAAAAAAAAGAATAGACAATGAAGTGCGGAATGAAAAGTGGGAAGGGTTAAGTAAAGTGGTCAGCGATTCCATTAAAAATAAATATGGGCTTGACTGTTTCATTATTTTCATCGCAGAAGAGGAAAAGAGAATATTTTTCTCCTCTATCATGACCTTTCTTGCAGCTTTTCTACAATAGTAATTTGGCCTTGACCAGGCCATCTATCCATCTCTGACCTTGACTAGGCCATTCATCTATCAATATTAATGCTTTGTTATATTGTTATCGCAGAGAAACATTTTATGTTTTTTCCCTTCTCTTCCCAAAAATAGAAATCAATGACCACGTTCTCTCCTTCTTAATAACTGGTCAAAAAACAAAAGCAAACTATGCAGAACAATTACTGTATCGCCTGATGGAACAAATGTATTACTGTAGGAAAGATAAAAAAAGTAAATGTGGGAAGTGAACGAAAAGAATATTTTTTAGGAACAGGAAGAATGATCGAAACAAGTTTAGAAGAAAGGTTAGAAAGGTATGAAGGAGGAGAGTACTTGACATGAGCCGTTGCGGTCTTCAAGAAAGCGCCTTGCGTCCTTCTGATTGGTCCGTTCTCGAAAATATATCATGTAACTCAATCTCGTCATCCCTATCCATTGTCAACTTCATTTCTAATCATTTGAAGAACAAGGAAGGATAAGAGAAATGCGGCGTTCTCGACATTCCCGGGATGATATTATGCAACATGTAATCATTTCCAGCAGTACTGATCGATTCATGGTGATTGCGAGGATGGCGGATGAGGGTTGTTTCGATGGCATTGAATCTGTTATTAGTATGTATTCATGAATAGCCTAAAGAGAAATTGACGGAAAATAGATTGAGAGAAGCTTTATCCATTAAGTGAGCAATCTCACTCCAATTCTCACCCTCTCCCCGCTCACAAATACTTGCTAAACTGTTGCTGCTCGAGATGAGATGCTTCTCGACCAAATATTTGTCTCATTAAAATCTCAAGAATTTAAGCTTGTCATTTCCTACACAAAGATTCCTTTGCCAATGAATATTACTTGTCTGACATTATCATTTAAACGAACCAAAACCATCAGGCTTGAATTACCATGGAAATTGATGATGAATTTTCGTAGTTTACAATTTAAGGTATTTATCTCTTTGCTTTTTGTTCTTATATCATAAAGTAACGTAGCTGTGATAAAGTCATAGCTTGGTAGAACTGTAGAATTTATGTAGCACTATAAAATACTGGTAACAAATAAAAACGCAAAATCGATGATCAAACATTAATGTCGAATGAATGTTGTAAACAACAACAAAAAGCTGCAAAGAAACTTGTTTATCTCTAAATTGGATAAAATGGATAACGAAAAATAAGCATTCAAAAATTAAACTACATCAAGCTATTTAGTTGAAGTTTAAGTGAAATTTTCTTATGGCACCGTCCGGAAGGGTACAAACAGAATAGAAGAAAGCGTGCCGAATCAGTTTGTTTATGATCAATTAGTAACTGCAGAACTAATTTACGGTTTAGACACTAAGATTATCGTACTTAATTGTTGTTTATTCAGTTATGATGAGTCACGATCCATAGTTCATAATCGACATGAAATCACCGAATAAGTAAATCACACTTTCGTTTGCTTTAAATTCCATACTTTAAAATCAATTGACGTCCGAACTAATGTACGAAAACTATCTTTAAATCTTTTTATATTGTGGAAATTATGAAGATGACGACAAAAGAGCACTGGTAGATAAATTATATAAATTAGTTTATTGGCAATAACAATGAATTTATAAGATTTCATCACGTGTCAAATCAGGCATCAATTCTTATCACCCATATATCTTGTAGAAAAACAAAGGCATGATTTGAATCTAATCTCGATCTTCCATTTTGATTTCTTATAGATGCTATATTACCAAGCAGTAGTCGTTTCGGGGAATATGGGGAAGTTTCGGGGAAGTTTGTTATTAACTTATCTTTTAATCTTTTCTAATTTCGAAGATTTTTAATCAGAGACTTCTGAGGAAAGCATTCAGTTTTGTATTGATATAAAATTGGCATTTACCAAATAAATCTTCTGAAAGCTTTTCTTGGTTTATTACTGCTCAGTGAATAAGATGGATGGGATGCGATCAAGGTGTCACGTTCATATGGAATACTGACATTCATATTTTTCCTGTTATCCCGGGATATATTATGCGAAGAAGGAGTTTCACATCGCGGTATCATGATTTCAGGTTGTTTGATTCTATTAGATCCAGTCACTCCATTAGCACAGACTGGATTCACAAAAAAGTGTGATGTGTGGATCGATTCTGCTAAACCAGATTTCCTTGTAGTCACTTTCTTTTGTGGCAGAGTCATTGCTTCCTTTTCTTTCTTACTCATGATTAGTATCCGATGTACAACGGGTTCCACCTGGGATAGCTGACATCGTGCTCCCGACCTCACTTCCTCAGGTCTGCATCTGTGGATTTTTAAATACCTCGAACTTTGTTGCATATCTGGAAATTTGCCGAAGTTCTGTTGTGAATTAAAATTGCTGCCCATATTTCTCAGCAATTTTTTTGATGGAATAAATAGATTTTTCAAGTGATTTTTCTTAGCGTTACTTGTCTCAGATAGGCAAGGGTGTCGAGACGTACAACAAGACACTTTATGCCTGTCTTCGGCTGTTCTCGAATAGTGGTGCTTCGGATAGCCCATATCGGATATGTCAGCTCTTTTCTTCATGTTTTCATGATCAGAACGATATATTGTTTCAACCGGATGATCCACTTCCGGCAGTTCACTGAATAAATCACTTTGATCTTTATCGCTGGTCGCAGGGATTCGTGTCATATCAATATGTTGCTTATTCGCGTATCTCTTAGCATTATAAGAACTATCAGGATAGTTCACTTGTAATCTACTGGAATCATTTTTCGGATACATCAAGCAATGATTTACATCGTCCGTAACTAATTTCGAATTTTTTCTCGTTGCAACCTTTTGTTTGGCTGTTAGCTTTCCAAGATATTTCGGATCTTTGTCTGAATAGATATTATCCTTCATCGTTAAACATGAATTTGTGTGTGATGTATTTTTGACAACGATTTTAGATTCTTCAATCCTACACTTTTGGTTTAGCAACTGAGATCCTTGCGGTTCTGTCTTACAAGGATATTGAGCAACTTCCATTGGGTCCATATTCTCTTCCGTTGATATCGAACAACAGTGTTGCGTTCTCGATTTGTTATCGGCTAAATAGTTTTCAAAATGAATGAAACATCACGAATTTTCAAATTTTAAGCAAAGCACAGAGAAATCGACCATTTTTGGCGTGGACACTTTACGTTTAATATTTAGTACATCTTCTTGTATCTCAATATCACGAAACTAATTGTTGAATTTTCATGCAACCAGGTAGAGTGATTATTTCGAAAAAATTAGCAAAATTATCGTAATCGACATCTTCTTCCTTAATAGTTTTTCTCATTTGTGAAAACCGTTAGGTTAACAATTTTCTATCTTATAGTTCAATCTTATTACGTTAATAATTATCTGTCTTATAATTCAATCTTATTACTTCAAGTATTTTCATGCAGTCTATATCATCAAAATTTTCAACAAATTCGAAAAGTCTACCAGATTTTTGCTTCAGTTCATCCTGTACGTGTTCATCATAATCGGATATCCTAATACAGTGACCGCCCTGACATATGTAGCTATTTGAGAAATTTGTGGCTTTGTTATTGTCACTGTTTTTATTTACAGATTGATCATTTGACAATAGAAGTTTTCGTTGAGTAAACGGCGGTGACTTTCCAACTGACCATTGCTCAGTAGGTTTTATTAATTCATGCTAAAATATGAAATTGATGCAAATTATTAAATTAACAATTCCCTTTTTTCCCTAACTCAACACTGTTTCACAAACCATATAAAACCTTTAAGAAGCATAGCTCAGATTAGATTCTGCAAAAAAAGGCAAAAGCTATAAACTTCTGACGAAGTAGTATCGTCCGTTTCTTCGTCTGCCAAAATTTCATCCTTTTTCTGTTCTAAAAATCCCGATGAGTTCTTGCGCCAACTAAAAAATTAATTCATTTAATGATGCTCTTTTTGGTACATTTCATCATTGCTTTAAAAATAGCTTAAGTATATTTTGAAACTTCAAAAAGATTTCCTTGGTTGCAATTGAAAATTTCAGCCGATGGCTTTCTGAATCCTTGTGCTACACTTTCAGCAAATTGCATCTGTACAAATTGAAATGGACAAACTTTTCGACTTTTTCGAAATTTTTCACGAAATCCATGCTACTGAAACCACTAGAAGACTTCGATGATAATGACAAGTTTTTGGATGGTGAGCGCTTTTTCTTATTGTGGATGGCTTTTTGCATAGGTGTTGGGATTTCTTCGGAGTCACTACATGATAGCGATCTAAAAAAATTTTATAATTTTATTTCAGATTTTTTCTGAAAACTAAGAAGAAGAAAAAAAAAATATTAATTAAAGGAAAAAAGAGGGGAGGGATGTAAAAAGCAAAGAAATAAAAATTTTTGAAAAAAAACTGCAACAAAATTTTAAATGTAGAGTTGCAAGGGCTATATTCATAAAAGAGAACTCGTATGAATTTGAAATCAAAATTAGATTTGTTTAAAAAGTTTAAAAACTAGATTTTTTAGAAGGTTTTAGCTATGATTAAATTTCCTAAAAATGAAACATTTCAAATTAATCCCGTAAATTTGAATATCAGAAATAGATAAATGGCTGTGACGGTAATCAAAATATATTAGTTATTTCGTTTTGGCATTTCCGATTATACATTTCAGTACTTCGGAAATTCAGCAAAAATATTCAATTAAATGAGAATATATTTTCATCCATGGATTTCTGAGAAAAAAGAAGAAATGTGCCTCTGTTGCCGAATCGGAATTGAATTCTGTGATGTTTGGAGTGTGCTAGCAAACTCTATCAGTTGTCGAACTTGATCAAGTACCGATAATGATTCAGATCGTCTTCCAGAACTATACATCAGCCTAAGGCAGACCGAGTTATTTTAGGTGATTCAGAGTTTCAAAGTTCAATTCAAAACTTGTATGACTCACTGTTTTGTACATGACGGAAATATTTCATTTAAAGTTGCAGTAGATTGAGTTGTTGCCGGTGTCGAAAATATGATATCATTTCTAGAGGACGGACGAAATGTGCCAGATACGGGACCTAGAACCAAAAACTAACTAAAGGGATGAAGCTAAGTAAAAATAAGTGGACACAAAAAACTCAATAAAAAAAATGAATTCTTTAAGCAAGTCTTTTTCCCAGCTCACATCTCTCCATGTTCATTTACATTTTCTGCCTATTTTGCACATCTTCAAAAAAATTTTAAAAAAATGAATTCCAAGAAAACTGAAATGAAATAATGAAATAAAGAGTAATACGGTTATCACGTAGAACTGGCAGTTTGGTGCGTAACACGTCCAATGCTACCAAATTAATAATCATAAACCAGCAAGGAGTTTTCAATGCATTTGTTGCCGCGTCTTTCACCAGTGATACTCGAATGCAAGTTTTCAGCAGAAGTTCCGGTGTGTTTGGTTCAGGCTCATTTAACTCCCGTTCGATTGCCAAATTAAATAGGCGCATATCAAATATCTGTTGAAAATAGGCATAATATTTATTTCTTCTACAGATACCTTACACCTAAAGCTACTATTGCACTTGATACTGCGCAAAACCTGTTCAATTGCTGGCTAGTCCTAGACTGAACACAAACAGTGGCTCATATTTCAGTGATATTTGTTATTGCCGTCAACAACGTCACTATAAAAATAAATCATTTAACATTAGAACTGCTAAGTCATTACTTGAATACAAAAACAGGTTAGATCCACTCAAACAGAAATTCAAACTATGCTCATAATACAAACTATTTCACTGTTTTTTTTTTTTTTTTCTAAATTCAATCATGGCTAAACTGTTGTTCATCAATTATTCAGTGAGCCATTCTATCACGTGATCAGGCAATTATTTCCCTCAGTAATTTCTTATTTCTAGAAGTAATTATTATGCATCAATTGTTTTACACCGTGCCTTCGTACCTTTATCTACACAACACTTATCAGTTCGAGAACATACACATGGTTCTATCGGTAAATTAATAACCTTTTCAATTCGTTGTTGGTCAGTAATACCTTTCAGGCGATCTTTTATAGTTTTCAGACGACCTTTCTGAGTGATTAGTTGTTCAGAAATACACTTTGATGTTGGTTCATTCCACCCCTGCACAATCACAGGTGCTAGGCCTCGAGCCATCGCCTTGATGTTTCCATTTTCATCCACCTTTACAATCACACCCTAAGCTGTTACTGATTAACAGATGAATGTGAATTATTGGACAAAGAATGACTTTTGTTCGCACAAGTCATGGGGATGCATTATGAAATCAGTTTCTAAATGAAATATTACGAAAATAACAATTCAAATAACCATATAGAAATTCTAATAACTAATTAGCTATTATAAAATTTTGAAAGAAAACCGAAATAAGGAACGAACATCGCCAATTTTATGCCTGATATCATCATTATCATAGTTTTCAAAATGATTGAAACCAAGCGTAATGCCATCATATTCATCACTGCTACCATCGATTATCACTGTAGTCCTCCTAAATTGCAGTTTTAATTTCTACTTTTTCTTTATAATCTTGAATCGAAAAATTATTTAATTAATTTGAAGGATAAAAATGGAAATTTAGCTAAGAATGATTCAATTTGTTAAAAAAATGAAGACGCCTATATGAAGAATGACTAAACTGACTAAGAATATTGAAATATTAATGAAGCAGAAAATGTTCCAGGCTTTTTCTAAATATCTCAAATTCATTTTAATGTGTTAATAATTTAAATAAATTATACATCTTTAAATCATCTTTCGTGGTCTATTTACTGTTTGGGAGAAGAACGGAACGACTTATGAAGACCTCTTCAAATAAGACTCTCATAGAGAAAGGTTAGCATTAGAACTGAAGAAAAAATAATATTGCAAGGAAACAAATCAAGTCAATGTCATTATTAGACTTATTATAGGACATTTTAATCCTTGTTGATGGCAACCTCAAGTATGCTTTTGCGAGACGCCTGCATTTTTCCATTAAAATAATTTTGCCCCATATTTCGTCGTCCAAGCTACCTTCTTCGAGCTTTTCCAATATTTCAACTACATGATCCTGGAAGTTCTAGTTCCAAAGCTTTTTTTTTTTTATATTTGAATAAATCAATACAAATAATGAATGGTAAGTGTTTGTAGGTAGTATGAACCATTAAAAAAAAAACATACGTTAATTAAACGAATTAGGTTAAAGGATCAGTTTTTTACAACTTTACAGTAATTAAGCTTAATTGTTTCTTACGATGTTCAAATTTGTGATGCAAGGTATGCTTATTAGTAGACCCAGTAGCACTTGTACTTTTCTGAATATTGAGCACATATTCATTTCATTACTTGAACTTAGTTTCCTTTTACTTCTTCCCTCTTTTTCATCTGCTCGCAGCAAATCTTGTTTGAAGAATACTATTTCCAACTTTTTTTAAGCTCGAACTAAGCTGACCCTTTCAAACTGCTCCACAGTATACCACCGTTCGGTATCATTGGCTGATAATGCTCGCAGTTCATCGATACCATTCCAACCTCGACCAGCGCCGGCCATACACGCTGCTTCCGTCCGTGATAAGCTGCGCTCATCACGCATTTTTCAAACTGCTGCTTTTCTTTTCTTTCCCTCTTCACACTAAACTGCTTGCAGAATGCAACAGATGGTGAATTGACGAAAAGTGTAATAGTTCAACGGAAAAGCACCGGAGAGAATATCACTTCATGGAGCGGAATCAAGAAGTGCTCTCAACTCGATAGCTGGAATGGAAAACTTAGTTTCGTTAACTTTTATAGCAATGCTGAAATTGTTTAATCAGCTTCGGAAGAAGGAGCAGTATGAAACTGAGCAGAATACCCGTCGACAATTGACTAAAGAAGGAAGAAGTAGTTAAATAACTGAAACGAATGATTGATAACAATACAAACTTAATGCTTCATACCTGTACTTCGACTCCAGCTCTAATAAGAGAGTAAGGTAGATTAAGGTGTGTGTTTCGTCTTTCGATGAAGTACATTGGTGAGAAAAGATAGATACAGTAGAAGGTAAGGTCGAGAGCAGTAAGCAATGCAACAAACAGGTGAAACAAGATTAAAGGAGGAAGAAATGAAGCTGTTTTGCATGGTGTGGTCTAGTTGTAAAATGTAACGAACAATGGACAAGTGTCCGGTTTACTTGACTGCTTGGACAAACAATCGTTAATACAAAATTTTTACCGAACTGAATGGCCAGTTTTCACTTCAGAAACATTCCTAAGAACCAAAAAAAAGGAAAAAAAAAAGAAAAAATGATTTTCTTTCAAAATTCTTGTAAACGTCAACAAATAACCAGTCGGGAATTTTGCTACTCCATTTCTATCTTTTTTTTCAGTTGAACTTCCCTGAAAAATAATTTCAAACCGAGAAAAGAGACATCAGCAAATGTTACTTTACGGTCTTGATGACATCGACAAGTTCTGTATCATTAGAAAACACTTCAGCAGTCAAATGAAGTACAAGCTCGAGTAAATAACATTTCTCCTGCTTATGGTGCTACCAACAGGTGATTCCGTGTGACAATGATTCCTTTATATGTTTTGATGCTGATTTTAATTTTGCATCATCGCATTTTGAAATTCAGGAATTTTACTTATCTGTTTGCAGCAGTGCAAAATTACGTTGTAGTTGTCAAAAGTGTGGCTTACATTAGTGTAATAGAAAAGGCGAGCTTTACACCTCATTTGATTGATTAAAGTAACTTCTATGTGAAAAATTTTCGGTCCAATTACAGGCGAAATGGTTAAGGATTTGCAAACCTGAAATTGCGATATTTCAGGTTTGGTTAAACTGATAAAGTTAGTTAGAATGAAATTGTCATCCACAGCTGGAAATCAGCCACAAATTGTATTTGCAAAAGCTCAGAACAAACTTTTGGGAAGTACAACAGTACCAAGTAAAGTTCATTCATTAAAATACTTGAATCTCTCTATTAGAGTGCTTCCAACAAGAGTGAGTATATGATAAAATAAAGTTTTACACAACATACTAACTAATAAGGTATGGATAATGAGCAGTTGTCGGCAGTCGCATTTATGAGTACTAATTGCATTATCAGAACTTGAAACAGTGGACAAAAAAGATGTTTTCTTCATCAGTTTAATTTTATTGCAGTTTTCATTTCATTCATCACATCAGCTAACGTGTTAGGATGGTCCCTATATTTTGAGATTTGGAGTTTCTTGTATTCATTCTCTCCACTGTTTCATTTCGAAGATGAATGCTCAGCAAGCAAATAAGTTGACAGTTTTGCTGTCCTTCCCACTGAACCAGTCGCAGTATTCTTGCTTACTTTTAGTGCAAACTCATAAATTGAACTTTGTCACAGCCAATATAGAGGGAAGCTTAAACTTTCAGAATAATGAATTGTTCCATTTGCAGAATACGGCTAATGAATATGTGTGTGTGTTTGCTGTGTAGAATAGTCAGTGGATTGATGATGATATGCTGTAATGATTATTCCGAGGGACAGCTGATATGCTCGTAACAGTGAAGCTGATAGCACCAAGAACATAAAGTTGATGATAAGGTAGGGTGAAAGATGGATAGATGGATGGATGAATTGGTTGATAGATTGGACTGGATGTGCCGTTTCGCTTTGTTGACCCAAAATGCTACCTACTGACTTCTCTTAGCGTTTCTCTTTTCACTCCATTTTACGATTTATTCTTAACTCTCATCTGCTTCTAATTTCTGCACATATTATTCTTAGCCTGTGTTATATTATGATAAAAAATTTACAGTTCTGATATGAGACCAAGATGAGACTAGAATCAATGAGTTTAGCATAGGTTTGGCTGAATTTCAAAATGATTTCTTAACCCTAACTTTTATTTCAGCTTCCGTTTTCATCATGAACAGTTAAGCAATCCTTGTAAGTTTATTAAAATTTTGTTATTCCTTTTCAAAAAAGAATTAATAGCGTTAATCAAAATTTTTCGGTGGATAAGTCGAAGAATAGATAGAAATTAAGCCTTTCCTGAATCTTCATATTCCTTTTTCTCATCACAATTACTTTCATTGAATAATGCGAACAATTCAAATTTCGGTCATCAAATAGTCTTTCAAGGTGACTTATAATCTTCAAATATGAAATAATTAAGTTGGAATTAGTATAAGATGAGTAATGAAACTGCATGAATTCCTTGAGAAGCTTGTTTTCTTCTAAAAGGGAACTAATTTTTGGGATCTTTTTCCCCAAATAATTGTTTTAATAATTGAATACTTCTTTTTACAATTTTCGTTAACAGTTTTAATAAAATTCAATGACAAATTTTGAATTATTTCCCATTCTCCTCTTCCTTGAGTTTTTGTTTCCTATAGCAATTACATCACTGCCACTTTCTCCAAATCTATCGTTTTTATAGAATTTCAAGTTTGTGATAAAACATACTAATCATATATATATGATTAGAAAAATATATATATATATAAAATATATATATATAAATATATAAATATATATATAATATATATATATTTTTTATATATAAAATATATATATATATATATATATATATATATATATATATATATATATATATATTAATTATATATAATTTATATATATTATATATATAAAAATATATATTTTATAGTAGTTTTTCGATTTTGAAGCAACTTAAAAATTACAAAGAGAGCAAGTGATTTAAAATTTGACAATTTGACCGATACTTTTTTAAGCGTTTAGAAGAGCGAAAAATAAGAAGTGTGGTGTAACACAATGACTCCTTGTAACCTTTTTTTCCTAACTGGAAGACTAGAATTAAGTTGCAGTGTAGTTTCGTTTCAATACTGACTGATGACGGAAGTGAGGCGAAAGAGGAAACTTCTCCGTTTTCAAATTGTATTCATACATCTCCTTTCTTTCTTTCTCGGATATCAGCTAATTGTATATCAAAATTCCACCCTCTTTTGACATTCTGTCCAGAGTGGAATGAAGTGAAATGTTTCAGTGAATCTAGAAACAGTGGTCAGTTTGAATTTCACCGATACTTATGCATCTAAGAAATAACTCGGAATAGAGGGAAATTGAAGGACTTCAGTTACACTTTTGATTTGGTGTTTAAAGACTTCTCGAAGATTGGAGATGACTTCCAAAAATAGCACGGCTTTTTTTTTAAACTTCAAAAGCAAAAGATCAGCTTTGCAGTCGTTGTTTTCCCTAATTATTTTTTTATTAGTAAATCTTTTTTATTAAACATTGCCGGCACATTTTCCTGATTCGATTCTCTATTTTGCATTTTGAAACTAACATTTAAACTACTTTAACAAATTCCGACAAGATATTGTTTTGAAAATTTTACTTTAAACATACTTTTATAATACGTCGAACTTTTTAGCGAAATAAAATGTTTAATAAACTTTTTTATTTACATTCCACTTTACATTTTTTTTTATAAAAATGATTCAGTTTGAAAAATAATGCTCAGCTAACAAATAGGTCATTTTGCAGTAATTTGCGGCATGGCATTGGAACGTGAAGGGATCACAGATGGTACTTTATCGTTGATAAGCCTAATCAGTATCCTTAAGTCCTTTCGTCGTACAATATCTTTAGTAATACTCGTTAGAAACTTTTGGAAAGCTTTTGTAACAGGCACTAACTGAGAGATTATTACATAAGTTATTCCACAGTGCACTTACGTAGCAAAATTCACTGCTTGTCAAGTGTTACGTAGACCTTTTCATTTTCCTCTCATTAGCTCAATTAATCCTTCCCTAAAAAAATGCTTACGCACAATAATATTTTTTTCAGCGATACCTTGCACCACTATTCGGTATTCATCCTTTCGAGATAGCATTTTAATAATCCATATTAATTGCAAAACTACTTCTTCTATGAAATGCTCATTTATCGCAGTTCTTATTTGTAATTTGAATGTATTTCATTTTACACTTTAATTTATTTCTCTTTTTTTTTAATTTAAACATTCAGATAAATAGTCAGTAACTAGTCATTTTAAGACACAAGAGTAGAGGAGAAGTCCATAAGTAGTTTAAATTTAACTGAAAAAAATTGCACAATTTAAAATCAACTCTAAGAATTAGACTTTTTGGAAAAAGTATAAATGTTCTAACAGTAATATACTTCGGAACAAGAGAACAAATTTAAGATGGAAAATGGTGAATTATTTATGGGGCATCTGCTTCTATTTGATTTCTGGTATCTATGCCAATTCAGAGACTAAGATTGAAAGATATAAATCCAACTGATTACTGCAAATGTGCAAGAAACAATGAAATATATGACAGATATTTCTCTTAACGACTCATTTCAAATGTTACCTTTCTGTTAATTCATATAAAATAAATAATATGAAGAGCTTTATTCAGCGGTCGTGAAAATAACGTCACAACATATATTACGTGTGAATAGCGTGGAAAGAACGTATGAACATCTTGCATGAAGATTCATATAACGTAAGTTTATTAGATAAGTGACTTAAGAAATACGTTATTGGTATGTGAATGGAAAGTTATTGCAACTTGTGTTACTTGAGAGCAAGCATCAACCCAACTAATTAGTTTTAATGAAATGTGAATGACTTCCATGCACTACCGCCCATTTGCACTAATTTTTTCCTTTTTTTAAAATTTAATCAACTGCAATTTACAGGGGCAAATTTATCCACTGAGCATTACAGTAGTGAAGAGTGGAGAATAGAAGGAACAGGTGGAGAGGACCGCACTTTATGTATTTATCAAGTGGTAGTTAAAAGTTCCATCTTTCAAAGAAGCTTTTTTGCAACGGCGAATATTAAAATTTGCTTTCCTCTCAGAAAATTGAACCATTTTTTCATTTCCTCTTTTTCCCTTTCTCTCTATTTCACCTCAATAAGAACCTTGAATACCCAGGGGAGCGGTTTGACAGTAGTATTATAAACGATTATCAAGAATGCATAAAATTATCTGACTGTTGTCGGCCTTTCAAGGTCCCTCATTTCCTTGGGGGATAATTACAATCACGACATGGCCTGTCATGAAAGAACATTTCGAGGTTTGGCCACCTTTCCTCTTTACATATTTGTCACAGAGGATTTCTTTAATTCATAATTTACATTACTTAGATAACTTCATAATCTGGAAAGATTTGAAACCAAGCATGCTTCTTCTTCTAAATAATTTGAATAAAATTCATAAAACAATTAAAATCTTTTGAAAGCAATTGTTTTTATTTTTATAAGAAAGCACTAGCGAACAAATGTAATTGAAATGATTTGCGTTTTACCATGCTGAGTCAATTTGCGAATCATATCTGGTCTAGCCATTTTGAATCGTATCTTCACAGGTCTAGCCATCATTTAGAACTAATCCGAAGTATTTGTTCATCTTCTGTTTCATCGTAATAATTCGTATGTCGAACTGTGTGCATTCCAGAATGAAGCATTGTTAAATACTGGACTCCAATCATCAAATTCTTCGCTTTGTGTCTCTTCTCATTCAAATATATTGTAAAGCGAACAATTTTTGCCTCCAGCATTTCTAATTTTAATTTTTTTTCATTTTTTTGCAGTTAGAGTTTTTTAAAATTGTCTTCCTGACTGTTGGAAGTATGATTTTCCCCCACTATACCGATGGATTCATTCATCCAAACCTGATTGATGCATCTTAGAAGAATAAGCCTTCGAACAGAGTTTGCAGGTAGACTCAAATCCAGACAGATTGACATTTGTCTTACATATGTGCTGCACTTCAAGTGTGCGAGAGAAACTTTGAGGAGCTCGAGCTTTTTTTTTTTTTCCAATTAACTAACTTTAATAAAAGCTTTCGGAGTAGCAATATTCTGATCATTCCACATTAACCTTTCTTCCCGTCCATTTAGTCTGTATGGATTTCTTGCAAAACTTGTCAAATGCTTAAATTATACATTACAAATATCTTCTTCTCAAGGAACTTCCTAGTTTCCAGTTCAGTTCATCTATGCTCCTATTCTTAACTTAGTTTAATTTTTCTCTGACTAATATTTTTGTTGCCTTATAGTAATTGTTATTTTACAATTTTAGAGTCAACCAATTGTTAAACAGTGCTTTCCAATAGGTAATGTCAATCAAAGAAACTTTCAGTCTGATTATAAATTAATGCTTGATATTGAATAAGAAATTTAGCGCTTATACATTCTTTCATGTAACCATAGGGTGGTAGTTTACAACTATTATGCGTCTACAATTCTGAGGTTTTCAAATTTAAAAAACTGTCTACTAAGTAACTTACATGTTTAACAATCATAAACTTGTTCTTCAAATGTTTTTTCTAAGTAAACAAATATTGTACTGAAAGTTTCTTGATTTACATCATGTTCAAAAAGAGCAGTTTCCTTTAAACAATTTCCTTTAGCATTTGTCAAGTTGGAAATCATGAAATTACTAATCTTACAGTGAAATTTGTCTTGTTTGAAATAAGTTATGGTATTATTGAAAAAATTTACTCACAAGGTATTAAAAGAACAATATTCTTTTCCCAGGAAAATAGCTAAAATTTTTCAAACTTCGGAAAAAACTTCACAAAAAGTACTTGGTTTCAATTCGAAAAATTGCTATACGAACAACTATTGTAAAATCTTTAAATATTGAAAAATTTCACTTTGTGACATTTATTATTCTTGGTTTACATCTTCGGCATAAAGTTCAAGTAGAATAAGTCCTTGAAATTTCTTCAATAATTTCTTCAGCCAATAATTTCAAAGAGAGGACTGAAAATTAAAAAGCATTTAAAAATATTGATCAAGAAGTGTCTGCATCAAAACATTTGCAGGATTCAAGACTTAATTATTGTTAAAACAAAAAGAATATTGCAGAAATGTCATCAGAGGCGTCCTGTTCGGGCTTTGAACCACAAATTTATCTCCGAGAACGTTGCAAGAACTGTTTCCGCCTGCGTTCAAAGCATGACTTGAAAAGTACCGAAGGGATTGCAACCACCACCAGTAACAATTTTGAAAATAGTTCAGTGAACCATTGTCAGGAATCTTCTGTCACTTTGAACTGTAAGTTTTGAACCTTTTAGTTTTGGAATTACTGATGGTGATAACTGATTGTCATCCTTACTCAAACATCACAGTCATTAACATGTAATTTCTGGATAAAATTCATCTCAAATATTGCTATGATGCTCGTTTTTATTGTTTGTAAGTTACTTCTGAATTGGAAAGAAAGGTAAGAAAGAGAGGGCAAAACAAGGTAAAAGAAAGGAAAAATATTGAATATATTGACAAGGTTTAAATTTTAAATGGATATTTAACATGGTCCTTTATAACAGCAACAATGTAGGCTCATTAGCAGAGGCTTTTATTAAATTTTACTTTCACAGATAATTTTAGTTTTAAGGTTGGGGCAATCGCTTGAGAAGTTCATAGAAGATGAAGAGATGATAAGGGGTTCATTTGTAGTACTCAGAACATTATTATGTGAAAGGTATAAATGTGGATGGGCTATTAAATTTTCGACAATTTTTCATCAGAATTGTTGTTTGACGAAAACTGCCAATATGTAATGCCCAATGGGCTGTAAATATCTCTAATATCGATGCTTTTTTTCAACTTTTCCCTTCAAAATCTCTAAGATACATTCGATATTGCATGCTTTCTAACAATAAAACATCCTTAGCTTTAAAACTCTTTTAAATTTTTATTTATTAATTAAATCTAAGAAACAAATTAAAGAGTAAAAAGCCATAAAGAAATTTTTCCATCAGTTTAAACTTTAATTGCATCTGTAACTTCGCATCAGTATAGCCTTCATCCAATAAGAAGAATAAAATTTCAAGTTTGACATAAACTACACTGTTTATGAGATTCATCGAATTTGATTGGCTAAATATAAAATTTTCATTTAAATTTTTGATGCTTCATAATGAAGGAAGAAAACAAGTACTGATATCCGTTCTTCCAGTTTTAATTATTGGTTGAATTCAAATTTGGAAGAAAAGAAAAATTTACCGGCAAGCTGAAAAAGCCAGTCATAATTGGGATTCAAGAGATTTTTTGGCTACTTCAGATTTAGAATGATAAGCGAAATAAGAAACTAATAGAAAGATTGTGGATGGAATATACTATTTTCATTAAACCTTGTTTATTTAAAGTAAATAATATCACTCATTTGTTTACTTTTGTTGTTTTTTCTCCTTACAATATTTTCTATCCATACATTATATTACTTTTCATTTCTCGCACCATCTAATCAACAAGTTTGTCAACAATATTTTTTGAAGTACGCTAGGAGGAAAGAAAATTATCTACTGGAATGCTGCAACTAAAAATAGTTCAAATTTTAGCTTAAAAAGAATTTCTCGCATTTTTAATTTCTATCAGGTGGGACTGCTTGCCATCTTAAAAGAAAGATAATGTAGCTTTAAAATGGAACAGCCTATTCTCGAGTAAATATATCATTAGGACCTGTCATCGTCTTACTGAAATATGCTCTGCTGTTGAAGTGAGCCACAGGAAGACACTTTTATGTATCTGACGTGAAAATTAGTATTATTTCGGGATTGTCTATTCATTTTTTTTTCAAATTTCTTAAAGTAATGCGTCTAACGAATATAAAACTAAAGAAATAATTCATAAGAAATGAATAGCGCTTCACAGGTCATTTTTATTATGTTTCTCTTCACTTTGTTTCAATAATAAATTTAAATTGAATATTTGTTTTCTTTTTGAGGGATTTCTAGTTTTGATTCTCATTCCTTCTAAATTCATGAAGTAGTAAGCAATCTCTCAGCTTTGTTCCTTTTCTTGGTGTGAATTATTTTCTTGTCTAAAGTTGAGAAAATCGGTATTTTGACTCTTGATGAAAAGATGCGTTAAAATAAATTATTGTCTTCCACCCACTCACAGAAATATTTCTATATTTCTTTCCTTTTTCCTGGAAGCTGGAAAGAAGCGAAGAAGTCAAGGGAGAAGAAAATCAAGCAATATATCTTGAGATATTTCATAACCTCTTAATCCTACGTCAAATAATAAAAGTTAAACTAAAAGAATTATGCCAGTAGCGAATGATAAAGTGAACGAAACTCATCAACACATTAAGAAAGATCATAATGAACCGTTTACTCTTGATGCCTAATATTAATTAAAAATACATTTTATTTTGCGAATAGTTCTTATTTCCCAATGTTTTCTCATATTTTTATCAATTTCCTCCCAAGTTATTACTTAAATTACTGCCTTCCTTCAATATTATTTCGCTACATTATGTCTTCAAGCAGTAGCATTTGCAAAAGAAAAAGTCACGTTGAATTTGTTACGTTTGACATTTACCTATAAACTGATAAAATTCTTAATGGTATAATATTATAGAAGAAAACACAACAGATTTAGCCATTTTTATAGGTTTCGTGTCCTAGCTATTATACTTACTAGAAAAAAAGCATTTAAAATAAAAGCTTTTAAATTCTAATTTTCAGCAACAAAGGAACGGAGCCGAGAAAAACGTCGTTCTTGGAGAGATAAAACGACAACCGGACAAGATAACGGTGCTCCGGAGCATGTCAGCGAAGGTTAACATTGTTATTGCCTAATCAAAATTATCCGAATTTCGATGTCATTTTGACAATTATGAGGAAATCACACTGCTTCAAATATCTATTTTCATCTTTTCCATTTCCAATGATTCAGTGATAATTTGAGATTTGACTATTCCTTGTGTACTACCTAGCACACGCTATGGTACTGTCATTAATTTTAGTAGAAAGAAGCTATTATTTCCTACATCTGTCTTTAAAGAATTTATAGTGACCGAAATAAATTGCTTAGTAACTTATCCATTGCAGATTGAAATTTGAGCAGATGCTCAAATTTCAATCGAATTATCTGCTTTTCTCATCACTGAACTCATCTTCAGCGTCATCGTGATGCTCCATTATTATCATTATTTAACCGTTATAGTTATATTATGCCTCAATCCTTCTAACATTTACACATAAAGATGTACACTTCTTCCTGCTATTAAATCTCAATTATTTATAGGAATTGAGGAAGATACGACTTCGTGCACTTCGTATAAGTCAATCAGCTCCAAAGATATGTCAAGTGAAAAGTCTGTCGAGAGTATGTCAGATACAAAAAGTATGATTACAGCTATTTCTGAAAGCATACAAGACGATGAACGGGCGATTACACCTATGGAAAGTGATTTGGTTGGTGTTAATGAATTTAAATTATATAAAATTAAAATCAAATGGGAATTCTGGGTGGCTCCGAAAGAAGAACACAATCCAAACATATTTTATGACATTGCTGTGGTCGTTTTTTATTTCCTACTTTCTTTGTCATTGATTACTATCACATAAAAGTACCAATTCATTTTTAGAGCAATAGTGAATTGATAGTAAGATACTTCACAAAATTACAATGATATGATGCCGCATCTAGTATAGTAATAAAAGTAGTAATAAGAATTAAGCTGCGTCTAGACTACGAAAAATCTAGCCGGGCAATAAAAGACTTGCCATATCTTTGGGATAGTTAATGCTCTACTATTTCGGTTTACACTGACAGAAACTGACTAGTTTTTCCGGAACTGTTTGGCACTAAGGCAGTAAAAAGTTTATTTGCCACTATCGCGGCAAAAACATAGGAATTGTAATCGGTTGAGAACTTGTCAGTAGTCTCGAACAATCTCGACAAGAAAAAATATATTAAACAAATGAATGTTGTATTATGTCGCCATAAATAGCCATAAATGTTAGTAAATTTGATGTAATTTAGAGTTGATTTTGAATGTTACAGCAAAATTTCGATGCAACGATGATGAAAGCCGAAATAGCGCACTTAACGGAAGAAGTAACTAAACTGAAAGAAGAAAGACGGAAGTGGACATCGAGGAGGTTCAGAATTCTTTGACTTTTTTAAAACAGATAACATGAAAACTATTTCTTTTAGTGATGATTTCTGAAAATTTTTCAGCAATGGGCACTTCCTTGGATTACTTTAACTTCTCATTTCTTTTCCAAACTTCTTCGAGAATCAAGGAGACGAAATCTCAGTTTATGAGAGACAACGAGCCAATTCATTGTCTAATTCAAGTTTGAAGAATTTTCTTTAAAGAGAGAAATGTCAAAACGCTGAGGATGAATCGTTGATAGAAATGCTGGAGGAGCGGTTAGCCGAGGCAGAAAACTGTATTCAAGATTATCGTGACGAAAATACAGTCCTGAAATGCGAACTTCGAGAGCTTCAGGTGCAACCTTTTCTAAGTTTTCCCAAAATTTCGTACATATTGGAATTTATATTTCAATTCTAACATATCTGAAATACATATAATTCTAATAAATTTTAAATTTCCATAAAAAGGAAAAAAGGAATTATTTCAAACAGGAATGCGAAGGTTCATCTGATAGTCGTGCCGATCTGAATATGAAATTGACGGAGAAGTTGAAGGCGAATGAATTGTTATGCGATGAGCTGATGGAGGAAAACGAGTCATTAAAAGCGGACATCAAAGACTTGCAGCAAGAAATTGAAGAAATGCAAGTTGGTATAACTATTTATTTCAAATTAAAGTTTGTCAGTTACTGATAATGGATTCGAAAAGATTCGAAAAAGTTAAGATTGTATGCCAGACTGATTGTGAGAAATAAGGGTTCTTCAGGTGAGAATGCAAATCTTAAGTCATAATGGCTTTGATCATTCTCCAACAAATCTCTCTTTGAATTCATTTCGAAGAATTTAATGATTGAATTGCATAATTTCATCAAAATATTGTTTTAGGATCAGTATCGTGAGGAAGAAATTGAAGAATTTCGTGAACTTCAACGTGAATTGGAGCAAAATGCAAAAAATTGTAGAATCTTACAGTTTAAACTTCGTAAATCGGAACGAACACGTGAAGAACTCGATGTTGAGAAGCAACATCTTGAGGCTAAAGTTAAGGCAAGTTAGCCACTTATTATACTATTATTTATAAAGCATTATACACAGTAGTTTTGCTTATTTAATATACAGTAAGTAAAATATTAAGTGTTAGCTTCCGTCAAGTATAAGTATAGTCTGAAAATGAACAAGTGAGTAGCTGCTTTCAGCTGATATTTATTTTTAGAAGTTCGATCTTAGGACAGTAGGAAGAAATTGCAAATTTTCTGTGACGTCTATTTCAGATATCTGTTCTTTTCTTTTCTTTTCTTTTTTTTTTTTTTTTTTAAATTTGAAGCATTGACAACGTGAAATAAATTTCTTCTTTATGTTGTCTTAAAGCTTCCTAATAGTTGAATTTTCAGGATCTACTCGAAGCCTCGTCTGCTACAGGTGGATTGCAGGCAACGGGAAAGCAATTGGATGCAATACGCATAAGAGAATTAGAATCAGAACTAAGAATAGCGAAGGAAGTTTCTGTCAGATTGCACAACGAACTTGAAACTGCAGAGGAGAAGCGGTATAAGTTAGAGGTGAGATAGTGACAGTGAGCATTTATTACAGATAGTTGACATCCGGTGCTTATGCCAGCGATATTTAGTCGTTTTTGTTACTTTTTTTCATTTATAATCTCCTACTTACACATAGTTGCATCCGTTGCATCTAAAATCTGCTAACTTTTTCAGGACGAAGTCTTTTACATGAAGGATAAAATTCGAGAACTGCAAACGCAGAACAAGTGGCGTGAAGCACGGAACCGAGCAGAACTCCAAGCGGTATGCCTTATTTCAGATTACTCAGATATCGGTGCATGTATTAAACTATTATTTGAAATAGTTTCAAGAAGCTGTTAACTTCAGCAATAAATTGTAATTCGACGGAAAAAAAGACTGATTTAAATAGTATTGTTTTGCAGAAAAAGACTAGTGCTGATTTATCAGTTAATTCAACTGTTTCCGATACCAGCAAAGAAATACAAGATATATTGGAACGAGAAGCCGATTTGAGAGACCAGCTCAAATTTGCAGAGGAAGATTTGCGTCGAACACAACTCAGATTACAAGTTAGTTGAGGCTAAAAACGATTTCTGCTTTGAATGATTTCAAACCCCTTTTCAGATATGAAAATTTAGGATGTTGAAAATGAAAATGAAGAATTGCTGAGAAAATTAGCAAGACTGAAAACAGTGAAGAGGCCACCGATGACACGTTCTTTCAGGTGAAATTCAGTTAATTTCATAACCATAAAGTTTGTTAAAAAGTGATTTGCACTGATTCAGTTCAGTCCCTCTAATAGTCATCTTCAACTTTTCGATAATTTTGAACTTTGCTAAGGTGGTTTGCGGGAATCAAATAATGAATTGATTAGAAAGGTATAACTCGACTGAATCATTGCATAGCTTGCATGGAGCAGAGTATGCATGTTTCCAAGAAACTTTAAATGCCACTTTCCCCTGAAAATTCGGACTATTTAATTTTGTTGATTTTACCACTCATACTGTTACTTAAGTAATTTCAATATTGCATGGATAAGTCACTGTCATATTCATCATTTCACTTATGCTAGTTGTCTTAATTCGTATGACACATTAAATTTATTGGTTACTTCTTCTATTAAATCACTTGTCAAGAATTACACTAATTAATTCACAATATAACGTAGCATCGCAACATTTCTAATTTTTTGAGAATTTCAAATCATATTGGAAATGAAGTTCTATTCCTATTTGAGCAATTTTTTAAATTCCTGCCAGCTGCAAATCTCGTTTGTAGTGGTACTTATAAATGAATGAAGTAAACAGTTTCAATGATAAGTGACATATATTATGAATAATAGTAAGTTATTAGTGTTTTATTATAATTACCGACTTAAAGAATTCTTGTTTTATTTTCCAATAAATTAGTAACATCAAGCAATTTGGAAATTTCTAGTTATTTGCATTCAAATTTTGAAAGCACTCTGCCATGAAATGTAGCCTTATCACTCCATAACTTCCGTATCATTTGCACGAAAAATGTTGGCACGCTTGAACCTACACCTTAGAAGATTATTTCAGTGAAGGACATGCACAGATGCAATTGGAATTGGCTGAACATGAGATGGAACATTTGTCAACCAAAGTAGAACGTCTGGAAAAGAAGAATATTCACCTTTCGAAGAAGTATTCAATTTTCTTCTAGGAAAATAATAAATAAAAAAAAGAGAAAACGGAAATTAACTGCTGGATTGGTTACTGCATGAGGAGAGTTATCCTGCAACCAAACTGATATTTCAGCACTTTTAACCTTCAAGTAACTAACAATGCGTAAAATGATATGATCTTAGGTTTGCAAGCACCTTGTAGATTAGCAAATAGTTCTGCAACTCCAACGTTCTTCTACTTTGGTAAAGGTTCGAAATGTCAACCTATTTTTCGCTTTATTTATTCTTTCGCTGTTAATTTTTTACCATCTATAGAATTATGGAAATGGAATTAGATTCAAAGAAAATTTCGGAAAACGGCGAAATTGCCAATGAACGAGTAAGTTCGCAGCTTTTAGTTTCACTTTTTGTAATGAGAAATGGTCAATAAGATGAAGATAAAGAATATGTATGAAAGCCCTATTGTGCCAAATTTTTGTTTCCTTTTTTTTTGTGAAAATTCAAAAACTTTAATATGCCTTTTTTTTTTTTGTTTTTCAAGGTAAAGCAGTTTGAAGTACCACCGGAAATGCAACGTGATATCAGCAAACTAATGGCTACAATAAGTGAACTAGAACGGAAAAATTTAGACTTATCTTTGCAATTAAAACAACAAAGCGAAATTAGTTCATCAGCCCCAACAGAAAAATGTATGTTTTTTTTCTCTGTTTTTTTTTTCCTTAATACTGTAACAAATAGCTTCAGGATAACAAATACCATTATAATTTGTACATTATGTTTCACCTACTTATTTAACGATAATAATTTTTTTGACGAGAATATTATTTCAGTTCAAGCAGAGTTGCGCATAGAAAAAGAGCATAAGAAAATCATCGAGAATGAGCTGATGGAACTGAAACGGATGATGCTTCAATCAGACAATCAGAAGTTAATCTCTATGGCTACTAAGGTGAAGCGTTAATTTAGAGTAGATTTAGATGCATTTAAAAATGTATTTCACAAGCAATTAATCTGTCGAAAAAACTATGCAGAACAGCTTAGATTTAATTTAATTAGTCGCATTATGTTACCGCGAAGCTTCTCAGAGAATTTGAATCATCAAGTTTTCTATTTTTAAATATTATTTTTAGTAATTAAAGATTAGTTCTTAAAGCGAAAACCAAACTTGAATTTCATGGATTTAAGGTTGAATTATTGAACAACCAACTTGTGCTAGTAAATGATCGTTGCTCAAATCTTCATCGAAGAATTGTAAAAGAAGGAGGTAGTGAAACCGCTTATGTAGTAAGTTCCAAAATTTTTTTGAACAAAGCAGCATGACAAGAAATGTCAGAACTTTCATCTTTATCTGAATACCGTCAAGGTGATCACCTGTTATGCCCTGGTATATTCCTCAACTTCTTCTCCCTTTTCACATCTCCTTGAAAATCATATCAAGCACATTTAATATTTTCATATTTTGTAAAAAATATTTCTGGACAAATTTCACACTGTGAACAATTTATTCTCCTTCGAACATTCAGAATCCGTTGTTTCTCCGCTTGTGTCTTTTAAATTGCATTCTGTTAAATAATAGTTTGCTTTTTTAACTCTGCAAAAGTTTGGTGTTCAGGAAGAGAAATCACAAAATTTACATTTTCTTTATTAGATTTTACATAGAGTTAACATGAAATTCATTTGCTTTTTTCTTTTTTTTTTTTTCAAGGACTCGTTGAAGAACAAGTGTGAAGATTTGGAAAGACAGTTGAGTGAACAGAAAGCCAAAAATAATATTAGCTGTTCGCAGATTGAAAGTGCTACGACTGATGAGGTATAAAATGCAATTGATTTATGCTTGATTTTATTTAAGGAAGACAAGAACGGTCTCTTTTCTCAAATTAGTGTTGAATAGTTACTGTTTCTCATTCCGGAAAAGTTAGTTTACAGATTGAGCAATGCTGTGAAGTGCTTGCATCTGTGGAGGCTCAAACGAATCGAATTTGCAAACAGATCGAAAAAATTGATAATGCTCAAAAGGTGCTTTCCTAAAATTATTAAATTAAAAGATCTGCAGCATACTGAGTGAAGATTCATCATTCCGATTGGAAAAAATGACAGCAATAAAGGTCCTGTTGCTCTGGCCTTCTTAATTTAGTCATCTTGCTCCTCTGATTTCAGATAGCAACTGGAAATCGATCCCTTATGAAAAATGGAATTATGTGGGTGATAATTTGTGCTTCCATTAAATAATTACCCTTTCTATCCTTCCCAGCTACCCTTTCATGTGTCAATTTATGTTGCTAATAACGGACCATGTCTAATGAACGATGCTAATTATTTGAGATGAAGTCTAGTGGGACTAAAGGAACCTTGCTTACTAGAATACGTGGCCAATTTAAGGATGAACGTCGACGGTCGTTATCTAAAGATGGTAGTGCAACAATTATTGCTGAATTGGCAAGTGTGATGTCGGAACTAAATAATGTTCATCAGTTACTCGAAGCACACAAGGTGGTTGTTGCTTCTTTTCTTTCGCTAATGTTGAGAAGTTGAAGTTCTGCCCGTTAATAACAATAATTTTGACAAATTCCAAACAAATATACATCAATATTAATCAAATACTAACGTAATTAATACAGTCTGCAACGATTTAAAAAACTACGTTAAAGTCTATTTAAATTTATTTCATTTAATCATTTACTGAGTTTTAATTACAGGTAGTTTTAACTAGTGGCAATTAAAGTAACGGATATCTATGAGAAAAGGTGGTGGTATTTTCAATATTTATCATGATTTAGATATAATCTATTAACTGCTAATACAAATCTTTGCAGTTCGAGCAGAAATGTATTTCAGGTGAATATAGCAAGCGTTGCACGTGGTTCTCCTGTAAAAAGCGTGTCAAGCGTGAATTCCGAACCAAAACCATGCGGAAAGTGTAATGAAAATGAAACTCTCATAGCATCACAAAAAGATGAAATTGTTTTTTACAAGAAGAAAAATAAGGTAAGTTGCAAGAAAGAACAATCATGGAATTTCATTGTACAGACACTACTATTTAATACAAGTGCCATAATTATTAATCTTGTTATTACTGTCAGTGTTAATGTTGTCAATTGACAAACAATAATTGCTTATTAATTAAAAAATTATTTCAGGAGCTCACAAATCAGGTGTTACAGACGGAAGACCGATGGACTGCTGAAATTGAAAAGCAAAGACAGAGTTACGAAAATGAGGTCAGGTTAGGAATGTCGAACTGGAAAACATTATAAACGCCATTTGAAAAGAAAAAAAAAAAAGAAGTGAAGAAAATCATTAAAATTAGAGTAATTAGTGCTAATCACTGGAAGGGGCTTATTTTCAACATTATGCCTAGATACTAGCATCTCTTTTAAGGTTCGTATTTTGCATTCAAAATTGAGTGACACGCAAAAGAACGTGATGGAGCAAGAACATTTGCTGGAATCACGAACTGTGGCTTTGGCCGAGAAAGTTCGTATGGTGCAGGAACGCGATGAAAGATGTGATAAACTGAAGAAAGAATTGCTTGCTGTGAAGAGAGAAATTCAGGTGAATTCTCACTTCAGATAGATTTATCCTACCTTTACTTTAACTTTGTGTAATGCTTATTTCACCTTTGATGTTTTCTTTTTTGAAAACGAGACCTTCGCTATGTCTAGCTTTTTGAAGGAGATTGAGGCTGATTGTCGATCTGCTAAGGAATTTGAGATCAAATATAAGAAATTAGAATCGATGTTCAATTTGGAAAAGGAAAAATTGGTTGAGGAAAGGACAAAATCAAAGGCAGAAGTAATGCTGCTGAAGAAGAAATCGGAAGAAACATTAACTGACCTTGGTTAGCGTTACTTTTATATCAGATCTTTTCATTTTCTTGTGCAAAAGGAACGTTCGCTAAGTCTATCTTTTTGATAGACATATGTTGTACGTTGATAAGGAATAATCTTAAAATTTTTCAAAATTTCAGAAATGTCGAATATTTAGAAGTAAAAAGAAAGTGATTTCCAGAGAAGTTACGTGACAGTTACGCGAAAAAAGAAAAGGCATGGCAGGAAAGGCGTGATCAGCTTGAAGATGAATTGGCACACTTAAGAAAACAATGTAACGAAGATAATGCAACTGATAATACAGAAAGTACTTTATTCTCTTTTTTATCTCTTAATTTATGCTAACTGGTTATCATAAAAGTTATGGTCTTGTCACCTATGGGGGACAAATGATGCGTCACGTCGCGCATTATTTCACAGATTGGCTAAATAGCGGTAAAATTGGTAAAGTACTTATAATATTTAATGAAACGATATTTACCCCTAGCAGTTCCATTTTAATTTCTTCTGAAACTTCTACTTTATTCATATTGATGCCATGATAGGTGCGCGTATTGTCTCTAATCTCAGTTCTTCATCTGTCCCAGCACATCAAGCAGCGGTAGCAACAATTATTACAAATCATGAAAGCGATAATTTGGTGGATTTAAAAGATAAAATCACAGTTTTGCAAAAAAAGGTTGACACTTGGTTTTATTCCATGGCTTTTCTCTTCCAATTTGCACCACTTTCGTCTTTTGACCTTTGTAACTCCTTACTTTGGGGCATTTTTCACTCCTCCTATGTTTCGTCATTGGTAGTTTTCTAACCTTTTCAAAAATTATCATTCTTCTTCTGAAATGTTATTTTGACACTTGTTAAAGCAAGATAAGTTTGCCTCTTTTACGTAGCTTCCAAAAACATAATTTAAATTATAAACTCAGAGCTTGTTTTAGAACAGAGAACTGATAATTCAAATGTCAGATGCCAAACGTGATAATGAAGATTTACGCATGGAACTGACATCATTACAACAAAAATGGACTAAGGACAAGGATAATTTGTTGCATAAAGCGAGACAAGAAGAAAAAGTATCATTGAATTTCCATACCAATTATTAGCTCCTGCGACTTTTGTGTGAAGCATAACTATTATTACTGAAATGCATAAAATTTTAAATGATGAGAGAGATAATTGAAAATGTTAGTATCACAAACAATTACGGTATAATATCTACTATAGGATTCAGCTCAGCAAAATGGTCTCTACAAATCATTTCTATTTTATGTTTTACCAAATTGCCTTGCAGAAACACTGTTTTATATTAGATCTCATCATTAAGGAGAATATGACTGGTATTTGTACAATTTGTTATTAAAAAATCATATTCTTATAATATCGTAAATATAGATTAACTAATTAGGATACAGGAGTTCTTGTATCATGAGTAAAAATGTTGCAGATTCGTAATGTGGAGCTTGATGCGTTGCAGCAAAAATTTGCAAGCCGAATGCGAATTATGGAGGATACAAATAAATCATTACATTCACAGGTTATTCATAAGCGCCTTTATTAAATATATAAATGCCGAGGAATGAGAGTTAGACAGATGTTTTCAGCTAGTTCAAGCTCGACGTGATCGTGATTATCATCGTGAGGCACTACATACATTCGAAAGGAAAGTATCTGAGGAACAACGTCGTGGCGAAACTGATATCAAGCGATACAAGGAATTAGAGCGGAAATGCACTGATATGGTATGTTTTAAGTTTTTTACTTTTTTTTTCATGTAAGGAAATATTAATTAAGAGTTTTTAAACACTATCGACTTCATGTAAAGGATATGAGGGTTTTAAAATAAAATGAAAATATAATTTTTGCAGAACAAGCAAATAAAAGAGTTAACGGAGGAAGTGACGAAATTGAAGGCTGATTTGAAACTGGCAAAAGAGACTCATGAAGCTGATCGGGCTCTGTGGAATGTTGAAAAATCTCATCTCAAGCCAAAGAAAGGTACAACTTCGGGTGCTGATGGTGGTGATGATAAAACTACCAGTGATGCAAAAAATATTAAGGTTCCTACTTTCTATAAAAAAAGCTCCGTATAAAATTTTCCTTTCTCTTCGCCATTTGTATTTGTCCTTTCCCTTTCCCCTAATATTCTTCGTGCATGGTACTTTGTCCTTTTCAAAAAGTTTTAATATTTCTTCATTTTTGGTAGAAAAAATAATGCTGCAGATAACGGAAACCGCCTTGAAAACTGCCGAGATGGTTCAAAAAAAATACGCGGAATATCAAAGTTTTTATGCGGAAGAAGTCGAAAAACTCAATATGAAAATGAAAGATCTTCTGAACGAAAATTTGGTCAAACAACAGGAATCGGAAAGAACTATCAAAAATGTAATCAGTTTCCAATATATCGAAAGTTTATATGCTTTTAAAATTATGCTAACAATGGTAAGTAAGAAAAATAAAAAAGGAACCTTTTCAGCTCCGAGAACAGATCAAAGTGCTAGAAATAAGTCAGCGAAATTTAATGGAAGCTCGCGATATGCAATTGGGAGCAAAAGAATTTGTTGAAAGTGAACTTGGAAGACTTCAAGAAATGTTGAATCTCAACGAAGTTCATCGGCTAACGAGAAAATACAAGATTTCGTTGATTATCGAACAAGTAATTGCCTCATTTTACTTCTTTCAAATTTTGCATCCTTTTCTTAAATTGTTCCTTCATCTTCTTTACAATCTTTTTCAAAAATGATGTATGAATGTTTTAATAATGAATAATACATTCCAGTAGTTTTATTCATGACAGCAGTCATTTCAACTAAAAATGTCATGAAAGAAGGACGGATTATTTCTAACATTCGCCTCATGCTTATATATTTTCATATAAGAATTACTATAAAAAATGGGATTATTAAAGTTATGTAGAAGATAAGCTGACAATTGTTCATCATATGCTACAATAGAAATATGTTAAACAGTGATATTTAGTTACAATTACTAATCGAATCGTTACAAAAGTCAAAGATTGGGAAGGATTCGTTGGATAATTTAAAAGCATTTGTTTCTCAACTGAAACAAATGAAAGAGGAAGAATGTCAGCCAATCGTTACCAGGTTTTCTTTTTATTTATGTATGGTACTCAAAAATAATAATCTATTGTGAACCGTATTATCACAAGTTACTCTGGAGAGATTATTATCACGAGTTACTTTAGAGACTGCATTATCACGTGTTGCCCCGAAGAGAGTTAAAATGAAATATGAAGGCCACTGTAATAATGAATCAAAACAACTTGAAGTAGAATGTGTGAATCTTCAATTTAACTTAAATTTTGCGATTCGTTCCTGACGATGATAGTGCTATAAAAATCCTCTATCCAGATAATTTTGGAATCTTCAGAACATCTCTTTTGTTTGCAGTAATGGCGAAAAAAAAAGTAGCGTTGATCAGCATCCTGGATCAGTAGGCAGGGAGTCAAGTGATTTATCACATACACCATCTGATGAAAATTTACAAGCGTCTGTGCCAGCCCGATTCTATTCGTACAGTACTCTTCCTACATCTTCCTATAAGTATCGTATTTTAAAAACCCTAATCAGAAGTATTTTAATAAATGTGTGCAGAGGATTAAATTCTCTGGGAAGGATTTCCCTTCACTACTAAGAAACTGGCAACCTGGCAATTAGATGGTTGGTGTACAATTAGTAATTATGTTGTTTTTTTATTTAAATTTATGGCAACAAAATTGAAATGCATTTGATTCCATTTGAATAAAATGGAATCATATTTTTCATTTTCAGAAAATCCTGTCTGATACTCTATTTTCCTAACTGAACTTTAGGGTGTCGGCAACAGTGAGACACTTAAGCGAAAGTAACTCAGCTGTTGAAATTCGACAGCTCGAGGCAATCGCTAATGGAACACAAACACCGATTAAGAAAATTTCGCCATTCCCGGACCCTCCACCGACTTTTATCCTTAGTAATTTTAATTTTTGATAAATCTACTTTATTCTCATAATCAAATGCTAGCAATTTCTAACTTCCAGATATTCCTGTACGAAAGAGTTTTTACCTGCATGATTTACAGAAAATTCCCAGGAACTGAGAGCATTCTTTCAGACAAGGAGATGGCAGTGGAATACGATAAGGATGGCCGTCTTCATTACATTCCAAAAAGTGTTTCACGTTCAGCGTCACGTGATCGACAAGAAGACAGCGACCTGCCATCATATTGCCAGTTAGACGACGGCGGAGATTCGTCAAGCGGGCAGTTGCATTTTCGGACAAATAGTACTGGTAATATGAAACTTCAGTATTATTGAGTTAAAAATAATTCTTTTAAATCGCCGATTTCAGTCGCCTCAAATCGTTTTGACATCTGTTTGATTCTTATTTCATAATTTCAAACCAAAATTAAAATTTTTTTCATCTATTTGCAATAAGGTAAAATAATAGATATAAAAAACTTCTAAGCTTTCTTGTCATTTCCTTTTAAATTGCGATTGAGGGAAGTGGGGTAAATTCAGAAGTTCGCACAGGAACAAATATTTTGTACGATATTCGTCGAATCGAGCTGGCTCGTGGCACGCAACCCTCAGTACGTCTAATGGCAAAAGCGTTTGATTCGATGGAAGCAAATTCAGCAAAAACTCTTCCAAATTCTAAACGATCGCTATTTGGTATACGTAAATCACGTTCGGTTGAAACCACTGAAACAGGGAAAGGCGTAGGAAGTGTTGCAAAGAATGTAAGCACTTTTTTTCAAATAAAAATTATTAACTTAAACAATTACTTGCTTTTTTTTCCATAACCTTTAATTCTAGGTGTTAACACCTGGTGCGCCATCACCAGTGGCAGTAACTGTGCTTGGCCGGAATACGTCACTCAGTCATATAGAAGAACTGATGGGCAGCCAGTCACCGTTCGGAAATGTATCTCGCGGAAGTCGAAATCCGTTCAAAATCATGAGTAAAATTTTTTTATTTTTGACGAATATTTCTACACTTGTTCACAACTGCTTAGAATTAAATTTGTACTCTATGAAATCCAATGACGGAAATTCGCTTGCAGTTATATTAAATTGCATGCATAATCTTAGCATGCTGTCAAGGATTAGCAGCTTCACAAAATGGATTACATTCCCAGGAACTGAAGAAACTGTATGCTGATTTAATAGTGCAATTTAAACAGTTTAGATGCTTAATATAACTTAAGAAATCAATCAAAGATCCATAAATAGCAACTGCAACTGTTACGAAGCTTTGCTTTCTCTTTTGGATGTTTGGGATGTCACTCGTAACAAAGCAACAAAGCCACTGAGATTGAGAATCGCTGATCACTGCAAATCTTGTTCTTAGTACCATACTGGAATTCTGAACTGAATAACTTTCTATTATACTGCAGTTATATGTATTTTTCAAATTATTTTTCCTTAACTTTTATTCTTTAATTTTTTCATTTCTATCTTTTATTTCCTTTTTCCTTAGAAACAAAACTGGTTGAACGTGTGCGACGAAGTTTAAGCAGGTCGAGTTCGAGAAGGTGCAGAGATCAATCGATGGAAAGCAATCAAAGTCTTAAGCGTAGCAGCGAAAGCACTACTGGAGATGATCAGCAAAATGAAGCATCCATCGAGCGGGTAATGCTTGTAAACTGAACTTAGTGAGAGAGCAGAATCTCACGGTAATTAGTCTCATCGATGACTGACTACTACCATTCCTGTAATTCCTCGACGATGCTTAGCTAATGCATCAAAAGTTTAATAAATCAAAAACTATTCATTAAGATTCAAATATGACTAAAGCTGCTTGGTAGTAAATTTCCAATTTCACAGAAATTTCAATAGTTTGTTTAGAAATTACGAATTTTATATCAAAATCTTCAATCTTCTTCTATTTGAAAAGAAATGAAAAAAATCAGTCTAAGATGGGACTATTACAGGATTCCCATACATCGTCCTTGCTTACTAAGAAAACAACCAATAAACAACGTATCAAAAAGAAAGTAAAGAAAGCAACGACAACTAATTAGTTCGAAACAGAAATGTGATCGACATCAATAAGCATTACACTGATGTATAACTTGTTTACAGCTTTACGATGAAAGGTCGTTTGGAATCGATGATCATCTTCGAATATTGTAGTCTTTTATGCGTTCCTGATAGTTCGCACAATACTGTTATCTCTTTCATTTCATTAGCTGTTCGATTCGCCGTCTAAATGACCAATGAAAGATTTTTTCTAATTAGCAATAATAACAGTTACATGCATAATCTATGTTCATATGAACAAGACTCTGGCTGCCTGTTTCCCGTTAGGCGTTCAGTACTCCTGTGTCATTATCCAGTTATCACCTCATTAATTTGAATAGTGCTATGTCAAACCTTTCTAGAATCTATCGAATTTTCAACTATCATTACTCGTTTCAAATAGTGACTCATATTAGCAGACAGCTTAGAGATATTTAGCCAAGCCAGTGTGTATTATAGTTGTAACGATTAGTTCTGTCTTGATGACTGCTAGTAATTTACTGGGAAAAATTAATATCTGAGTATTTAATAATTTAACTTGATTGCTTCATTAACTTTCAGTTTTCTTTTTTGTCATCAGAATAGGAGAGAAGAGTTGGTTAATCATCTGTAAAAAATCACAAAAATCCAAAATCCTCCAAAAGCCCTTAGTGGTATCTAGTCCTGATGGTGACGAGAATTTTTGCTAAGCCTTCTTTTGATTAAGGTTTGCGCAATTCGGAGTATTGTTATTAGTCTACCACCATAGTTCAGTTGAACTAATCTTTTTATTGTTGATATTAATTCACTGAGCAACGATTTCTTTGCCAACATTGTGCGCCCAGTTCCGAGAGATACAAGCAATCTTAAAGCTGTTCGTTTTTATCACTGGGACAAATCAGTGTTTAGTTCCAAATTTCAATAATTTTTCGTCTTGACAGGACTACCCTAAAGAAGTCCATGAACTGCCGATATGCCACACTTGTTCCTTTTCTTCTTAATGAATAGATGCCTGATACTTTTATGGAGTTGCCTTATTAATGCCTTCACAATTTCTACATGCTACAGTTTTGTCTATCTTTCCTGAGTGTATTCATCTAGGAAAGCTAAAGCTTTTTATGCTGCAATGCATAAGACACCATCGTTATGCTGTTGTTATGAAATAAGGACCTAATAAAACTACGTTAAAAATGAACCCTATTCAAAATTAAATTACCGTTAATTCCTTTCTACGTACTCTTTGTTTGCTGCGTCTCCAAAGTCCTCTTATGCAGGATAACTTACTCTAATCTGATAATTATGGTGTCAACAGAGTCGCCAGAAGTGCTAACTGAAAACTAGACTAATAAGGGAAAGATTTCTTAATAGGTAGTGTTTTCATTGGTGCACATAGATTAGTTAGGATGAAATGCATACTATGAGTGTAAATGCCAATTTGTAATTACCTTTGTTCTTTGACGATTAAATAATTGACAGAACCTCAATTCAAATTCGAGTCCTCAGTTATGAACAGCTGAGCAACAAATTAGCATAATATTACAAGAACTGGGCGGTATGCAACTACGAATTAACAATAACGGATGAAAGGTTTGCAGAAGTCAAAAATCCTGTTGGTCTCTTAGTTTTGTTAATTCTGTGCTACCTGTTGAGGTAAAGGTAGAAGAAGCAATTCTGATTAAGAGCTAGAAGTGACGGTACTAACAAGCACGAAATAGAGTTCAAAGTAATTGCTTTCATAAATAACATTATGCACAGAGCGTAATGAGTTGAAAAAGAAGGACGAAGTCAGTTTAAAACACTATAATGTATGGGTTAATGATACTGGCAAATGAGGTCAGAACTAGTTGGAGTATGAAGGTCAGTTGTATACTGAATCACATTTTGTCATGTCAAACACTGATTACTCGAATATCTTTTATAAAAGAAGTAGGACGAACTATAGTTTGTTAAAATCAAATAATGAAATTTAAATTCCAGAAAGTAACCGCAAATTAGTTAAGGTGATATAACCATTCATTCAGTGAAACTGTACTTAAACTAATCGTATTTAAAACACTCCTTTTTATAACATAAACTTTTAAAATTTGTCTTTAATTATCATAAAGCATTGATAACAATGTATCATCTGCTTTGGCACTACCGATACTATATTCATTAGCACATTTCGAAAAAGGAAATAGTTTCAGAAAAAAGGGTAGCAATCTATAAGGTAAAGAATTAAATTAGGGAGAAATTCTGATTCTTAATAGCAGAATCATTTACAAAACATCGACTCTGGACTAGGAAATTATTAGAGGGAAGTATTTTTTGCTAACTAGACTTAGTTTTCGAACTGAGAAATTTAAGTGACCAAAGTCAGATGCGATAGTATTGTGAACAGGAATTTACGCCGAAAACTACATAGTTATGATGTGATAATGCATATTCAACGCTCTTTCCTTTATTTTGTTTATATGTGCAAATGAGGTAATAACGCTTCTGATCAACACGACAGCATTATATTGTAGGACTAGTCAGAGACTAAATGGCCACTAGTCTCTGAGTCTTTCTAAAAAACTTATAGATATTATTAAAATGGTGTCGGATTTTAAGATGAATTTCAGAGATAGAAACAATTATTAGTGACAGAAGAGCAATCCGACTGTCCATAATTATAAGTTCCTATAAGAATACCACATCGAGGAATTAAAGGCAACTGATCCCTGCAACAGCTTAACAAGCTTAATTCATTGGTGTGGAGTTAAATTTTCGTATTGCTCCTGAAAAGTTGACGTAATGGTGTCAGTGTCGCACAGTGGGATTTAGTGGTTCGTGGGGGCAGGTTTTGGTTAACGCGGATAAGTTTGGCCAGGCTGGGGCTTCAGATGGTTACAGTTTGCGGGTAAAAGTGAGGAAAGCTCCACTTCTTTGGATTGTATGTGTTTGTACTAATGAGAATATGCTGGTTGTTTGCTTGTTTTGCAGTAGTCTTATGACTTGTATAGCTAATTTCAGAGTTGGTTAGCAGCAACAATGGCCAAGTCAAAGAATCACACTAGTCATCATCAGAGTTTGTTTTTATTTTCACTCATTTTAGTTTGTAGCGCTCTGTTTTATTTGCAACAGGTTGGTTGGCTACGCTTTGGGTCGTATCCTAGTTGGAAGTAATGTCGTACCATATTTAATGTGGAGTATAGTGCTAGATGTGTCACGTAGCAGTACATATTTTTACTACGTAACCAAAATTATAGTGTGAAGTATATTGGGTAGTGGTGGCATCAGCTGAAGTACAGGTTCTCTTTCAAAGTGTATTTTTATTTCACTTATTTGAGTTTGAATTTCATCTGAGTAGAAAAGAACATACACTTTAGTTGAGGCTTTGTCGTGTTATCTTTTTAATTTATGATGGATACTATTCTGTCAGTAATATTTTATTTTGTATTGGAGAGAAAATTTTGGTTTTTCTATTTTTATCAGCTTCTAAGGCATCTTCGGAAGGTCATTCAGTCCTATTGTTTTTATTATCAAAATTATGGGTTTTTTGGAAGACATTAATTGCTTCAGATAGGAAAGACCACAGAAATGGAATCAAAAAACCAAAGAAGCATCGTTTTATGTCCATGAAAGGAGTTGACCAGAAGTTTCTGCGGAATCTTCGATTCGCCAAGAAACATAATAAACGGAATCATCATCATCAGCAACAAAAACAACAGCAGCAAGAGCAGCAGCAGTCGGAAGCTTGAAACGAATTAATTTTCGACCACTTGTTTGTTTCCTGTTGTAGTATCAATAAATTGTTAACAGCACGGTTGAATGTTGCATCTTACACATACTGTGCATAAACGTTATCTCTATTACCTGTGAGAATGCTGAACCCGAAAAGTGCTATTCGATTACAACTTTGTTTTTGATTCTGACACGGTAACATTTATTGTTCATTGGGATTTCTAGTTTGGTTCTCTTATTTTGAGGGATCAACTTACCTTTAGTAACGTAGATAGGAGTTTGAACTCTGCTTTCATCTATAAAGCTGTGTATACCGTTGATAGCTTTCATTAAGATGAATGAAGAATGCATTATTCGGAAATTGGTGGCTGATGGTGATGGTGGTGGTGATGATCGCCGGTTCGTTACTGTCCTTACTTTGCTGCTGAAACTTATCAAAGATCCGGAAGCATCGCAGAGGTTATTTAGCCTGCATGAAGTTTTGGCACTCTCTCCCGCTGATCTCATCTAAGCAGTTTTGGTTATTCTGTGAACTTTTTCTCTGTGAAAATCTCGGCTGTTTTGAAGAGCAGTCGGTGTCGTTCGGTAATGCTGAATTTCTTTTTTCTTTTTTTTTAGTTTATTGCCACGTATTATGAAAACGGTGGATGCGGCAGAAACTGCTATGAAAAAGCAGGTCTTGATTTCCGCGATGAATGAACAACAGATACAAGAATATGGTGCGCTTATCAACCACATAGGCGAGTTTTATTTGAGTTCGCCAGAAAAATCTGATAGGTATCCAAATTCCCGTAGCGTTATGTGCATTTTACACAACTCTTCTNGCGCTTATCAACCACATAGGCGAGTTTTATTTGAGTTCGCCAGAAAAATCTGATTTATAGGTATCCAAATTCCCGTAGCGTTATGTGCATTTTACACAACTCTTCCATCACATAAAAGATTTTAACACATGGTCTCTGATTGATTTTTCATCCCTTTTTAAATTAAAGACTACTTCTCGTGTTTTTCTACACCCAAAAAACCGATGTTCTTCCATGACGATAATCACTCGCTCATCTTTGTTTTACAATTTTTTCACCTGTGATGATGCGATTAAATCCTCCAAACGCTTCCTAAGCTTAACTTTGTTAGAAAAGTCAAACATTTCTCGTGTTATATATCATTTCCTATTTCTTAAGCAGTGATATAAAATAACATTCTTCGTTCGTCATGTTTAATGCGAATGAATATTAGATTTGCTGCATATCATTTTGCAGTATGGTTTAAAATTCTACATTAATTTATTTTAAGTATTTTAGAGCAAGAGATTGTGAGGGCAAATGAAAAGATGTCTGCTGCAAAGAAAGAGTTATCCATTGCGAAGGGAATGCGAAAAAATAAAGAAGAATATGAACTTCTGGCCAAAATGATTGAAAAAATACCGTCCAGAGCAGAGACTACTAGGTTTTCACATCTTTCCAAACTACACAGAAAAAAATCGACACCTTAACGTTTTGAATAGCTAACGTCTTGTAAGGAATTAAGATTCTAGTTTTAATAGTTCCAATGTCGAGCTTGAATTCAGATTTGTGGTCACACTGACCACTATCCTATTTTTTGCATCTTGTAGGAAAGACCCACTCCCTTTTAATAAAACTCTTGCAGTTTTTATCTGACCCTGGAGGCAACGCCGGTTTTAATAGGTTTGTAGATTCATTTAAAAAAACAATCTAATTTTCGATATGGTGGAAGATTTTATACATTCAAGCAATAAAAAATGAATTACGAATTAATTTCAAAAATTTCTGATATTTGTTTTAGTGTTAGAAAATGTTGAGAGGTACCTTTCTCCGGACCTTTTTCAAAACAACTATTTAGGTGGTTCCGTCTTAGTTCTCCTCTTAATATTAAACAAAATTGCAGGAAATTAGAAATAATCAAGAAGGAACTTGAAGAACTTCATGAAAGGCAAAGGAATTTAGAAGCGAAAGTTTGTTCATTACTGATTTTCTTTTATTATTCCATACTGCTTGGTAAATACACATTTCGCTACTTCATAATGATACATTAGAACATTTTCAGCTAGCGGATCGGCGCAATCATCTTCATGCTTTTAATATTATACTGGCAAACTTCTGCCGATTTCTGAAAGGTATATATTTATGCAAGGAATATCATGTTCTGTTCTCCTTGGAATCTTTCCATTCCTCAGGTCTTTCGCATTATTTATTGATTGCTAATTATAGATGAAGAGAACGACGAAATAATCAGTCATGATGAGACCATGGATGGCATAAGCGCTGAGATTAAGAAGGAGAAAACGTAAACTAATGTAAATTGTTTCATGCTAATGGTCCACACGGGTATTCTGAAACATGAAGTTTTAATGTTCACATATCCTGTGTTTAGAAACATTTATAAATAAATGAATCAGATATTCAAAGGAATTTATTTTGCACTAATATGGCAATGATAAACGTCAAACATACCCACACGAACGAATCGAAATTAAATATGAGAACAAGAATTCTTTGACTTCTGAGAAGGAGAAGGCATCCGAAGATTTTAAAAAATAAGGTGAAATGTGGTCTTAGAAATTTGTCCATGAAATTTCAAAAGATTCTTCCGCTTTCAATTTTTAATAAATAGTGTATACGTGGGGCTATAGTGAATAGCACCGAGGAGGAAAACATAAGTATCAGTAAAAGAGAAAAACGTGGATACTGCTCTTTCAATTTCTACGAAGCTATAGTTTTTAGCTCACTTACTAGAAAAGAACAAGAAATATGATTGTACTGCTTTTCATAATGCAAAGCTCGAACAATGGATTTCGTTAAAACTTTTATTTCTACATTTCCCCCAAAATAGTTTTTGTTGATTTACTATTTTCTCCAAAATGATGCAATCTTAGCTGCCAGTCATCTTTCTATTGCCAACTAATGCGCTGTAGTGACTGACAGAATATGTGTGGTTTTTATATGGAAAGGACTTTTCTCGAAGACTAGAATTCGAAGCACATAAATGAGGTGAAATGGTCTGTCAATATAAGATATATAACATAGGTGTATCTACATCAGAGAACATCTTGCTGGCTTTCCCTCAATGCTGTAACGTAATTTTCGTAGCTGTCCTGTTGGTTTATATTTTTGAAGGAAATTCAACTGTTTCTGATTGAGCGCACCTCGTCGATGTCTAAAACAGTGGTTTCATCATACTGACTTTCGCGCGGCTTATAAATTTAAAAGAAAGAAATCTTTCTCTTACTACTTTTCGATGAAAGCATTATTGAAAGAGAAAATCTAGTAAAGGTAGTTCGATCCAGAATTCATACCGTCAAGACATCTTGTACATCATTTCACAAAGAATGATTCAGAAAGCTAAAATGGAAAGTTAATACTGATTCTTCTCCAGTTACTACAACCAAAACCTCTGCTGGCTCACTTAAGGTCCCTTGTACTTCAATTTATCTTATACTGTAACAAATTATACCGCCTGATGAGATCAACAGCATCTTCGTATTTCATACCAGCCTCCATAAGTGCTACAGCTACGAGTACTGGAGCTCGACCCAATCCTGCTACACAGTGCACAGCAATACACTGATTTGGATACAGTTTGAAACTTTCTTTCGCTAAAGACAACCACTTTGTGATCAACTAAAAATAAACATTAAATTACAAAAAAAAAGTTTGAGTCATCAGCAAATTTATGCGTTCGATGTACGGATGGTTTGATACTATTATAAAGGTTTGTGAAACTGATAATCGTCCAACATAAGTCACCCTTGTTAAGATATCATAGGAACGGTTAGTTGCCATATGTTAATTAAAATAACAATGGATGTTAGATAGCTTCTTTTTTCTTTTTTTTTTTTTTTTCAAAGTACATGAAAAAAAAACCTCGGGAGGCGGTGCGCTACCATCATCGAATTCCCAGTCGAGTACATCAATGCCATTTAAAATCAGTGGTGTCGTTGCGTAAGTTGGTTCACATACCCTAACTACTGCTCGAGCATTGTACTTTCCGAGTTCCTAAAAGTTTTGAAATACAATTAAAAGAAGCATATTCAAATCTTCCAAGAGTTTTGAATTGTGAATCCGAAGTGATGGGTTACTTCCTCTGATTTACAATTAGACTACAGTGGTAAGGGGGATCATTAATAATTACACTTCTGAAAGGCTCATGCAATAAAAATATTTGTTCTTAAAAATAAAACTACATCAATAGTTCCATAAACCTACAATTTCTACTAGTTTAAAAATTTGTCACAATTACTTAAAACATTCCGAAAAAAGAATAACTTCGATATAAGTGTTGATTGTTAAATCAGACGGTCGGTCAGTGATTAAAAACCTCATTTTGCCATACTGAATTTCGCTAGGTGCTGGTTTGAAATATGCTGGAGTTGGTCGCCTCGCGGCTGATGATTCCATTCTTTTTTCGCCTGCTATCATAACTCAAAATAGGTACCACACCGCTATCACAAAAAAGCCAGTAATTACAATGGATATTGGCAATAGCAAATAATGATAAAGAGAAGGGATAGTGACACAAAAACCAGAGCGTGGTTGTTCTGAGGAATACAGTGAGGTGGAAGATTCCAGTAGTATAGGTGAGGAAGCACTCAAAGGCAGATGTGAAACAAGGCGACAGATCGTGCACAGTTTTCTTTTTAAAACGTTTCCTGGAAACCTTTGCTTTCTTCTTTTTTCTGATGTTTGGCGTCTTTGATAAGCCGTTGATTTGTTTGATTTTACTTCCTTTTAACAATAACAACGCAACTTCTCGTAGCCACACCGTTATCGAGCAAATTCCGCAGGTAAACAGACCTGAAAATCAAATGGTACAGGACTGGCAGAATTACTATGGTAATTACTAGTATCCATTTTCCTTTACCGGAAGTACAAATCCAAGAAGACCATAAATGAGTTCACAACAGAAAATGCACTTCGATCAAGCTTCATTATTAGATGATATGTTGCAAAGACTGAACAACTGCAAGAATAGCGTATTTTTATACGTTATTCTTTAGTGTAAAAGTGAAATCCCGACATAATTCGTACCTGAAACCTACAGTTTTATGAAACGTCCGTCGACAAACAATCATTGAAAATGAAATGTGTAAAACCACTGGTTTGGATTAATTTAAAAAAGCTGCGACGATACACGTCCTATTTCATTATTTCATTCAGGTCAATTTTTTCCTAAAACAGTTTATAGATTCTACAAAAATAAAGTAGAATGACCACATAAATAAATGCATGCGTCATAGCAATGTTGCAAACACTGAACAACTCATGGCTTAACCTTCTGTTCTCACTTAAACTCAACTATTTGAGGACGAAAAGAATTCACTATATTATCAGATGAAATCCAGAAACGTCACAAGAAATACTCACACTGCCATCAAATCATCCCTATGGCAATAAAGAAATCATTCACATACTGAGAACAATGTATATTATACAAATTAATGGCGCTTTCCTTTTCTCTTCACTTTGTCCCTCGTTACGGAAAAATTTAGAGGTAATAGAATGGTTGACCAACCACATTCTTCATCAAAAGTGCAGTTGTACCCCTTACCCTTTCCACAATTATTATATATGTTGCAACTGGGAGAAAAGAAGCCAAATGACTGAAAAGTAAGCAAAAAGACATCCATTTTTGGGTAAATAAAATGATCGTGTGCAGACTCTTCCATGCAACTGTGGTAAAAGATGAGAAAAATACTGTGAATGCAGCAAAGGATGTAGAGGAGGAGGAAGGACATTTGAATGTTGACCTTGGCTTTATGATTACACTCTCTTCACCTCGATCAACTATCTGATTAGAGAGATAATTGTGAGATAATCCAGGATGTTTTTCGAAAATGGTAACATCAGTGATTTCACTTAACATATGAAATATTATTGATAGTGGTAATCTGCTCAGTTGTTAATCATTCCTTTAATAAAAATGATTCAGATTAAGTACTACACTTCACATTTAATTAAGCTGTACTTGCCAAAGCAGTGGATGTTTTCATTTGCACCCACAGTCAAAGGAAGAATACTGAGGAGCGGAGTAATCACAAGAACGGAACTTCCATGTGTCAATAAGTCACTATGGCTATTAAATTTCATCATGGACACATAGCTCTAAGATTGTCAATCATTGGAACACAGCGACAACTATTTACGAAGATTCAAGCAGTCGAACTCCATTAATTCATTACTATAAAATTAAATGCTTTCTAATCATGCTACCTTTCTCGTCAACAGCATATTCTCGTTCTTCTTCATCTTTTACAAAAAATTATTTTGTTGCACAAAAGTCCAAGCTGATTTTATCATTATTTCAAAAATTCGTAAAGCCAACAATGCGCAGCTCATAGAAAAGTCGTCGAGTTGCTCCTTACAGAGGGCTCTTTATATCAAACATGCATCTAGCAGAAAAAGACTCATGGTGTTTGCGTTTGCCCCCAACCTCGATACTATCTACAGAATTTGTTTACTTCCCAATGTCAAAATTTTTCACTTTTGTGCAACACGGAAATAAGTGGAATTCGAAGTTTAAATAAAAGTCCCCTAGTGCTCGAGAGAATGATAACAGATCGTTGAAAAGCTCTAAAACTGACAACTGTTAAACATAGGTGCAAGCAGAAATAAGAATCCCTTACAAAATAACTGTAGCCTTCGAACTTGCCACAAAAGATAGAAGACGATGTATAATTATTTGATATGTAAGATATATACAAAGGTCATGCACAACTAGTATGATGTAGGGGATGGATTGCAACAACAGGGAGAAAAGCTCACTGGGGGTTTAGAGATGATGATATCCACGCTCATCAGCCGATTTTAATGACGGATGTTGATGCATGAGCAGACAGGCTGTTGTCAACAACATCCCGAAAAATAATTAAGAGTTTAATTATACAAATGCAGAACATATTCTGATGATAGAATGAGGACTTCGTGATCGAAAGCTCATTTCAGCTCTTTTGCCATCAGAACAATGCCGTTTTATTGCTTATACAATTCTGCATAAGCTGTCAGGTTCAAATAAGTTACCTAAAATTTCAATACTGCATTGGCATTTAAATACTCGATCACATACTGAAGGATTCGATAAGTGAAGCTTCATTCTGATTCTAGCTATGCACCTTCTGATGATTTCAGGCAGTGAGAACAAGTAAGGGAAAAAAAGTCTCCAATTTTGAAACATTACAAGACCACTTGTACTCACTCCTCAAACCGCACAATTCTCGCATCATGATTTTATTAAAAAATGAAAAAAAAAAAAAAATAAAAAAGAGAAAAAACGAATGTATGCTTTAACATAACTGTCGAAAAGGGACATTCGCCTGCAAACTTATTAGATCATTCTAAAGATGAAAGACCAAAAAACATAGACGCTGAAAAGATTCATTCGATAGCTCAGAAATCCTTTAAATATGACACAACTACTTCTATCCATTCAAGCATTCCACAACCTTGGAAATATTAACAGAGAAACATCTTAACGCCTCAAAGTGGACATCAAAAAGCGTGAAAACTATTGATGAGAGAGAACGGAAATCTCTGAAAAGTAATAATAGGCTGAATAAAGATAATAAGCTGAAATAAGGAGGCAATATGAAACTATTCAAAAGACCTTTAATGGTCAACAAAATAAGTCAACAATGAAGAAAAGAGAATAATATACAATAAGTAAATTGCACAAAAAAACCACGCATAAGTAACTTCTATATTCGAGAATGAAATAAATTCCTTGATAAAATGTTTATATTAAACTACCGCGCCCTTTCTACACTTTTTTTTTTTATTCAACTCACTGGTTCATAAATTAGATCAATATTTTTGTTCATTCCTCGATCTAAGCATCGACAAGAAATGGAAAAATAAATTTAACAAAAACTTCGAAGCAATAAAAAATGTCATGAAGGACGCAAAACAGAAAAAAATTTCCTATTTTCTCACTTTTCATGACAAGTCAATCTTATAGACAAAGCAACGAGTAAAATCTACACGAGGAAAGGAAATAAAGAAACATATTTGTTTGCTTGTGAAAAGAATGATTATATTGGGATTAATAATTTTGTTTTTCAACATTTAAATAACGGATTGATGGCACTTCGATAGAAAATGTCAAACTTTTGCTTAACCTGAAGCTTAAAGTTAATATATTAATCCAGTATGCTGTCCATAATTCAATTTGACTATCGACAATCCACTTTTGGGTACACTATACAGATGTTTCAAACGAGATTTAAGTTGTACATACTATTAGTGTTATACTGAAAACCTAACAATTCTAATATCCTTAACACGTTACAAACACATTTGCCGTGAAGGCTTTATTTTGATTAATTACGCAAAACTAGAACTTGAATATTTGATGACTTCTCTTTCCCAAGGAGGAAAAAACTGACCTGATAACAGCAAGTGAAAAAACAGTATGTTAAAAAGTTCCACAATGTTCCAGCTGCTTGGTTATTACACTTGCACAAATAATGAGTAGCTAAGCTTCACTGGCCGTGCAAAACACAAAGACACAAATTCAGTAGTGTTGTGCTCGACAATATTCTACAACTTCTGCGTTTAGGCTGAAAAAAGTTCTTGTCAATAATTAATTTAGTAACTTCAGCAAAAAAGAGCCATTAATGTAAATGGCATTTAATAATGTGATGAAATCAACTGTACCAAAAACGACGAAAACGATATTTCTTTTCAATACGAAATAATAAGCAGAATAAACAAAAAAAATTGAAGTACAGAGTAACTGAATGAAACGGATACAACTTGCTTCAGTCACGTGTTCGTTGTACTTTCAATTCTGCCACTAATAAAAAAAAGAGAAGGAAAAACATTCAATCAGCTTGCTTGAGAGTACTACTGTACCTTAAGAAGCGCAGCACTGTACAAACCAAATCATCAGAACGGTTGATATTAAGTGTATTAAAAAGAAAATATTTCCATCATTTTTAATTTTCCGATGCTACTACATCTATGACTATCAAAGAAATCATCGATCATAAAAGAAATTCAGTCCAAGAAAACTAGGATTTACCATGCAAATACATGCTTATTTATCATGAGCTCATTTCGGAATTGAAGATGCAAATCCTCAGTTGGTGAGAAGAATGTAGACGTCACATATGAAAACTTCACACTCCACCAAGCATTGAATCGAATTAAAATTAAACAAACTGCATTCAAATCAAATTGTGTGGCCTAATTAATGGAAAAAGTTAAACCTTCGAGAAGCTGATGCTTAATCGTGTCGAGGACTAATATTAAAAAACAATTCAGATCATCAGAGTTCATAAACTCACAGAGGCACAGCACTATAAAGACCATAGATTTCCCTGTAACATAATTTCATCAAAAATTCGAAGTGAAACTATTTTCATTTCAGTTTAAAAAATCTAATAATAGCATGCGTGATGCTTACGCATACAGAAATTACTCAAGTAAGTGCATCCTTAACAAATACATTTTGCATAAGAAATGGTGTAGAATTTCACTACGCTAATATTAATTTTAATTTAACTAATTCCATTAAAGCACCTTCGACACTGATTTTTACTATCACTCATAAAACTTTCTCTTTAAACTGAAAATTCACTTAAACATTAACGACCGACAAAGAATATATATTCAACATTCAATAGATATTCAAGTTATATAGCAACAATTGAACCAAATCCAAATAAAAATAATTAGTCGTAGTTCTTCACACAGCTCGCCTGATGGAAAAGTCGACAGAGCATTTAAAATTAAAAATGATCAGTTACAGCTCAAAAAAAAGGAAGGAAAAACGACATAGGAAACAAATATATTTACGCTAAGTTATCGTCTGTCCATGCAGCTCTTTTTCGGTCATGTATCAGTGCATTCACATATGGAACAAATGACTTTATATTCTTTGTAAAAGACAATTACCTTTTATGGAGAATCAATTCATTGCAGAGATCCTTATATTCATTACTTATCTTCCTTTGAATATATCCAAGAAAAATAAATGAATGACTGCTGATAAAGGAATGTTGTTTCTCTTCCCTCTACCAAGTCAAAATTTTTTTTCCACCTAGTAAACTACATGATGATTATAAGTTCATAGTTATAATACCATTTTGCAAAAATGATAAAATGACAATATTCCCTGATAGTTCCAAACTTCATACAAATTTATCACATTTCAGCTTGGAGCATGTATTAACAGATACCCACCACAGAGTTCATCGTACCTTAGGTATCATCAAGTTTAAATGGAAATTAAATTTATGTCATCTCTTTAAACTACTCCATAAGTGTGAAGATAAAAAACGTACAACATTGCGCTTGAAACAAGAAATAACTGCTACAGCAGAACTTATCAACTAAATTTGACTGCATTTGGCTTTATACGACGAGAAATATAGTAAGAGCAAAGTCCAACAACGATCAGTTGAACTATATGGTAAAGAAAGAGATCACTTATTGATATTATGTCCTATTACGGAGTCTATTTTCTTTCATATAAGACTTAGCAGACTATCAAGTTACACAAAGTGCATTTTTTTTTTCTTGCGCATTTTGTAATAAATTACAGCAAGTGATGCATTGCATTGTAATTAATCAATTTATATTGAAAATGAAAAACTACAACGAAGAGAAAAATATACCTATGAATACTCTGTTTCAAATAATCCGGACTAGTTTCAATATCAGTTAAATAAGTTAAACTAGTTGAATAGTGTACAGTGACAGATTTACGGCAACCGAAGCCTAGGAATGAAAAAAAGAAAAATTATTTGAAATAGTCCGAGCTTCAAAATAACCTTTCTTTAATAAAGACGAAGCAGTAATTAAGTAACATAACATTTTCATGATTCAAATATTTAATCCTTACCATAGCAATGTGAAATTCGAAAATACTTATTTCAGGTGTAAAGTGACTAGTAGATATATTATGAACTATCATTATAAGGCAAATTTACTTACGTAGAAAAGAGTAGAGTAAGCAAATATCAGACTAAACATCCATAAAAACATCAGCTAAGAATGTAAGGAAGTATCAAATTCATTCAACCTTTTCCACCTGGGATTTCTCCAACACTACATTAGAAAATCTGTAATCATCTCCATATTGCCTAAAGATCACAGAAGAGAAGAAAGTCTAAGAAGTAATGAAGTTCAGTAGCGAACTTTCTTTCCCTGATTGTTTTATAAATGAAAAACCTAATATAAATGACACTTATGCAGTACCGAGAATCAGATAATATTCTATTACTGTTCTGATATAAATTCTATCACTTTTTTACAAAGGCTTGAAAGTGATATTTACGAAGAAACATTCTAAGAAAGGATAATGTAAATAACGTTTCGACTACAAAACTAAAATCGCATTAACTCGACAAAATCATTTTCATTTTAACCAAATTCAAACAATGCGAATTGCTATAGATTTGGAGAAATAGCAGCTCAATAAAAATTAAGGAGCACTACTTACTCATCAGAAGAAAATTTCCTTATGTCACAGATTTAATATTGCGGAACGTCATTTGCTCTATTTTAAATGAATTATTAAAATCTTTTTCTAACGCTAACAACAGATTACTTCACAAGCTTTATGATTAAAGAACAGAATCACTTTCACAAGATAATCTTTACCTAAACGACTTCAAGTTGAAGTTGAAATATGTTGACAGTGCTCTTCAATAATACTAACATCATTCGTAATTTCCGAATATCAAAAGCATTGAAGAAGTCAGTTAACATAAAAGTTACAGTTGAGAAAAGAGAGGTACAACGATTTAAAGCTTAGTGATAATCGAATGGAAAAAAAGTAAGTATAGTAAAACACACCTGAAAACCCTCTGCAGTGAATAAATGTCAACTACCATTACACAATAAGTTAATGTTCCTTGTTAAGCGTATCCAAATTTGATACGAACCAAAGCTTTTTTATTGCTGAATTGAAACTGATGAAGATGTGGAGCCAATGACGTCACACTTCGCTTGGACCTCTGTGACCTGGAAATATAATGAACATCTAAGAACCCATGCTGAAAACGTTGGTGGTTGAAAAAGAAATGGAAAACTCGACAGTTTAGGGCCGCACACAGCGTAACACAACGGATAAAACGATAAGTTTTTCCAAAAATGACAGTAAGATAGTAATAAGGAATCGATTACAGTCACATTATTATCATCAGCGAATTTAACTCATGGAAACAATTTATCTTTGTGAGACTGGAGGGGAAACAAGCGTAAGAGTGATAAATACACGTGTGGTAGATGAACATAGAGATGAAATAAATGAAAAAAGCAAATCAGTAAGCGTGGATGTGCGGATTATATGAAAAATATCTCAAAGTTATGTTTGCCCATTACAGATATAGTTTAACAAATCAGCACGATGATATCTCATCACAACCTAGTAAACAGTTAAAAAAGTTAAGCACATCTCGGTTGTAAGATAAGAGCAGTGGAATGGACCCGAATTAATAAAGATACATCACCACAGACTGAAAATACTGGACTTTTCCAGCTTGGCTTTTTTACAGTAGCTCACAATTAAACAACTATCACGTTCTCAATTCACAGCTGATGACCATTCGAATCTCGTCCCTCCAAGCAGCTGATCAATTTTTCATTGGAAAAACGTTAAAGTAACTAATTCCTTTTACGAGAAGCCAACCTGATATATGTTAGATACAGTGACCATATTACTAACGAACGCTTTTTGAGTTCAATAAGTGAAATACATGGTTCTTGTAATCCGTAGTGAAGATGGGGAAATGTAATAGTCACAGACATGAATGACCGACCTAGACTACAGAACAATCATTCCCATTCCAGCGTGTGTAGTAATCCAACTGCCACATCTCTCAAATTAGAATTAACGCAGCCCATACGTGAGCCACCGTGAAATAAAAGCACCAAGGAGTGATTTGGTCTTAGCGGAAGGATAGACTGTTAGTCAGGTAGACCGCATAGTGGAAAGTTGCTAATGTACACTACAACAGCATATGTACATTATTTTAGTAAATTAGTAAATTAAATTAGATTAGTAAATGAAGGGAAGACCATAGACAAGCCGTCCACTGGTAGTCCATCTGCTTTATTCATTAGCTGTCATCCCGGGATTCCTCAACTCCCATAATTAAACGATTCGCATCAAGAGAAGAGGAAAAGCTATTTTCCTTTAGCGTACAAAATGTACCATGACATATGGTCGTGCAGCACTGGTGAAGTAGTAAATATATAATTTTTGATAACAAGCAAGCCAAATTAAACTCAGCTCATGCCTGGGGAGGGTGAGAGAATATCGCTACAGACACTCCCGGGATATACCGCGGAGATTCTCGGGAAATGCCAAGTGTAGGAAGTGAAACTTGAAACACAACAAATAGCCCTACAACGGCACGAGCGACCTCCACCGTTAGCCTCACATTCCCACTTGCATCCCTCCTCTGCTTCTCCGCCCTTCATCTTTCATTTCTTGTCCCTCATCTCTCCATAGCGTGCTACTGTCGAGCTTTCTCTTTATTGCTATGACATTGCAGTCTCTGTTATCTCTATTTCCGTTCAGTTTTTTATTTTCATCTATTTCGTATAAAAATCATGATCTCTATGAGCTTGTTTTCCATACTCCTTCCACTCCTCCAAACGTTATCTCTAATTCTCTCTACCTCCTTTTTTCAAATACTAATTTAGCTTTTCATACAAATTTCCTTCCCATCATTCCTCCTGAAAGCGTCTCTGTTTTGAAATCACACTACCCCTTAATTACTACTAATTAGCTTTTGAAATACACTCTTGCTGAACAATCATGCTGGAAAGCTTCAAGTTTCAGAAGAATGGTACATCCAATACAGCTGATAAGTTTTCATTTTTCTTTTTCCTAGAGGCACTAATTATATTTATTGGAAATTGTGATAAATAAAATTAAAAAAATTTCTATGCCAAATCAAAAAGAACAGAAGTAAAATTTGAAATTGAAAAAAAAAAAAAACTGATCAGAAAACTGCAATTTGGAGGTTGCAAAAGAGAAAACTGTGTAAATTATCCCTGAAACATTATTTGCATAAATTTATTCTATAAAATTTTATTTTACAAGGATCTGTTGCAAATTTCAACTCTCTGCAGCAGTAATATTTCTTCACTATTCCTTGATTTAATCGATTCTATTGGACGCCTGTGGGAAGTTTGTTTCATTCAATTCTTAATTATCATATCAAATCATTCCAAAAATTTTTATTTCAGTTTCCAATCACTATATCAAATCATTTGGATGTATTTATGTTTTAATTCGTAATTTCCACATTAGATTATTATGACTTGATTTAATCTTTTTTCCGAAAGCATCATTAAAATCGATAAAACGGTGGTTATGGATATTATAGATACCGACAAGTTGGATGATATCAGAGGAAGGTGACGAGAGAATTACAAATTAAGCCTAGAGGACTTTTGCTGATGATGGAACTACGTGATAGCAAGAAGGAGAACAGCAGGTTTCCGTATTCCATTTTTTCACTTTTTACAGTGAAATTGATAATAAATCATCTTTTTATGGTACTTGGTGTACTACCATTGACAGTAAATACATTTTCCTTACTAAAGACATGTAAAAAAAAGGTGAAGATTGAGAACCGTTGTAATTCAAACGACATCACTGCTTTCTGATTCTTATTTCTGCAGAGATACTTCGTTTGAAATTCCGAATGCATTCCTTCCAGTTTTGCTGATCATTTTCTATTCAGCAAGTCTAATTCATTGACACATCCACGTTCTTACGTAATACTTATGATAAACTGTCCTTATCACTTGTCTTAATGCTGCAAACGGATCTTATCACTTCTCACTACTTTTCTGGCGCATTTAACATTTACCATGAAAATGAAAAAGGAAAAATTTCATTTTTGATAAAAGATGGTCACTATATCTGAAAATAGTTGTGGTGTACTGTAAAAGAAGTAAATATTTTCAGGTTTTCAGTATATATGTTGTTTCAGTGAAATGATGTACTGATTTAGTACATAAAAGAAGATGACTTATTATTAGAAAAAAGATGTGTTGAAGATAATTTCATAATAAGTCTAAAGGATTTGCTCTGGAAAACGAATCCTTCGCAAATAACTTTATAAAAATAATCAAAATAAACAGAAAGTGAAAAAAGAAAACTGGATTGACCAGTTCTCAGTAAGGCTGAAAAAGGTAGTTTTCGAAAATGCTGGAAAAAAGAACAGATCTCTCGACCACTGTATCTTGTCTCGATAATTAACATTTTACTTGCAAGAAAAAAAGTTGCAAGTAAAGATGTAAATTATGTAACTTGTATTTGATTTACTTTTCTTTTTCAAATTGCTTTGCAAAATTGATAGATTTATTTATCCTGATTGCTACGAAATCTCACTCAACCACCACTACATCAGCAATTTTCAAACTCCTTTTTATCATGAACAGATCATCACTTAACACTTCTTACCATTCATTCGAAACATTATAATAACTCTCTTAACTAATTTCTTTATGTTCATTTTCAAATTCTGAAGTACCAGTTTTATTAGAGAATGGTAAAAATTTTCTATATTGCTTATGCGGAGTTTGCGAAACTTCATTACTAAGAATCAAGTTTGCTAGTTTTATTTCAATACTATGCAAAGACTTTAGAAATATTTCCTTTGAAAGAAAGTGTCAATGAGAAAGTGAAAATGATACTTGAGAAAAAAAAGTGTCCAAAAATGCTGGTGATTCACTTTTAATAATTGTTAACTATTATTGTTTGATTGTAACGAATGTTTAAATACGACCGGAGATAATTGTTGGCAAATTTGTCCAGAAGGTACAATAACCGGACGGTGTATTTGCAAGACTAACACAGCTAGTTGAAACTACTGGTTAATGTTACTTTTTGTCTGCTTACTTAGTGAATATTTCTAAACCGGACCGACTTCCGACGATGACCATATAAAAGAAGCTTCAGTTACATATGTTCATGACCAAAGTATCAGTTGTAGTAGCTTACCCAGAAGATCATGAAAAGCCTTCTTCTACTATTCCTTATTGGTTTCATGGATATCAATCATGCCTACTTCTCCAACATCGTCCTTCAGGAACATCATCGTTCTCGACGCTGTGTCTGTTTAAAAATTAAACCCCTTTGTCACTGTAATAATGAGCAACATCGAGAACGAGTTAGCCAGGAACAGCCAGAACAAGTTGATGAGAAATCGTTGCAGGCTGCTTCTGCTACTGAAATGAATTCAACGATTCAGTCGATGTCAACTACTTCAACTCCGTCTTCAGCCTGTATTCCCAAATGTCTTCAAGGTTGCATTCAGAATCACTATTCTCGTTGTCAACAATCTTGTCGAAACACGTGTGAAGTAGAACAATTAATTTCTGCTACTGAATCCCTTCAAACAGTACAAGAACAGCAACAAGTGCTACAATGGATGCAAGAATATCCCTCAATACAGTATCAACCACGGGAATCAAATATAGAGAAACATATTTTCCTTTCAAAATCAAAAGTAAGACCAAGCACATCAATATCTACGCTGGAATCAAATGTGATGATCGAAGAAAATAAGCCGCCATCTTCTGTTTTCTCGGATTCTACTGGACAATTAAAGGTGCCATACAGATCTTCAGATGATAGTGATATATGCGTTCAGGCTTGTATGTCATCTTGTCATCGACAGTGTGTCAAACCAACTACTTCAGTACCTATTCCTGCTCAGTTTCACCAACCACTAGAATCATCTGTTCATCAAGCAACTCCACCCGAAAATTCACTGCACCAGGAATCAGTAGCTCATAAAATATCACAGCGAATTCAGACTCCTTGCGCTTCACTGTGCATGCCATCCTGTCAGGAGCACTGCATTCATCAGGTGACAATATTATCTGGTGCCTTCTACTCCACCTCGCCACCTGCACTAACTTATATGGACAGTGTTGAAGCACAGCCTGCTGAGGATGAAGTTCAGGAATCCGGACAACATTCGATGAAAGCTAAAGGAGTTCCGATGGATGTATTGCAGAAAGCAGAACAATCTCTGGATTGCCACTACCCGTGTCAAGATAGCTGTGTCCAGCAGTGCATAAAGCAAAATAAATCAGCCGTACAGTGTAGAATCTCGTGCAGTTATCCGTGTTGCATCAATCAACAGCAACAGTTATTCGTGACCCGAGGTCACGAGTTGCCTGTTGTTGAGGAACAACCACAGCAGATTTCTAGAAAGCAATATCCATCATCATTTACTCAAGTGCAGCAGATACCAATTCAAGAAGTAGCACGTGAACAGGTAATGCCACACTCCGCTTCACCACTACAGCAACACCTACAATGTTTGCAGCAGTTGTTCAGTAAAGCAGAGTGTATCCGACGGATAATTGCCTCTGCAAATTTAGAAGCAGCCACGACTATTACCGAAGGAAAGAGAAGAACCGATGTTTGATGTTATGTGATACTCTATCTGTCTTATTTTATCATTCCTATAAATATTATCACTGCAAACAATTGTTTGTTTATGTTGGCAATATTGTGAGAGTTGAAACGAACATTACATGTAATAGTTGCCATGCGTACATTGAGTAGTCGTTAACTTGAAAAGTTTTTATAAAACAATGCAATTATATTCCCAGCAAAGCAAGTAGACCAAAAAAATATTCTGAACGTGTTATGAGTCAGAAACGGAATGAATTTTAAAGTTAGGTGTCAGTCATACTTCTGATGTTTATTCTCTCTGATAGCCACTCACTTGCAAGTCATAATGTGGAATTTCAAATAATCAGAATAGAATATAAGCCAATTTTGACTGTCATTAACTTCAAGAAAATTAACTGCCCTACTTAGTATAATAATTAATGATTCAAGTGCCATTGTAATTAAGGAAAACTAGAACAAAGAATAATAGGAAGAATACACAACAGACAAAAGAAAATCATTTAAGTATTATTACAAAATGAATTTTCTCAAATTTGACGAGAAAGTGAATGAAATAAAGCTTGAGAGAAAGGTCGAAGGTCGAATTGAGCGAATAAAAGAATAAGGCTTAAAGAGACATGTCATATTCAGCTGATGGCGCTTCCCATTTCGAATTATAACCTTGCCATTGGTCCTCATTTGGTGCTATGTAAATTCGTATACCATTGATGAAGCATGTTACTATACCCAAGTAGGCTGTCCGTGGTACTCCATCCTATAAATTCAAATAAGTTTTTCTTTTGCTCCGCAATTTGTCAAATTTTTAAGAGAAAGATTTAGAAATCTAGTGGAATATCATTCGTTTGTCCCTTTCTTCTCAGTTCAAATTCAAAATTCAGTTCGTTGGAAAACATAAAACAAAAAGGGTTTCAAAAATTTGGTTCAAAGAAATTTTCCAAAAATACCTTGAAATCTCGCATTATTTTCAGATAATCAGCGATAAGAAGATATTCTTCTAATGACCTGTACTGGATGCGTACAGTGCTATTATTAGAAGTTACAGGTAACAATTTTACTGATGATATCATTTTTGCCGAATATACCCGTTTTAGAAAGGCGTTATCATAATTATTCTAAAAATATTGCATCATTTTTTGACCAGCTCATGACAAGATTGTTAGGAAGCAAGTTACTTTCTGAAGTATCCTGCTATGGTACCTTTATTTCTTGTAAAAGGATCTGTTTCCTTACTTCAGAAAAGCCACTGTTGAGAAAGTCAATTTACAGTTAGCACATGAATGGATAAAAAAATAACCTTAATGAGATGTTGTAAACTGAGCTTTGTAAAATTCACAAAAACTTCATTGACAAGTATTTTGGCAAGATGTTGAGTAAAAAATAATCCTCTATAATAAAGTGAATGAATTTTCTTAATGTTACAAAAATTAACAGGCAAAATGGGCAAATTAATTTGTTAGAAATTTCGTGATCAAATGATTTTCCCATTTGATCAGCAACAATTACCTGCTTGCACCTTTCTTTCCTTCAAGAGTCATCCCAGTTCGTGATATTTCAGGTCTAATACAAGCTCGATTTTTACGTACTGTATTGTTGCGCATCCAGTCATCCCAGAACCCACTCGGCCAAATGGGGCGCAGTTCACTCCATAGTTCTCTAAAACATAATTCAAATTTAAATTAATCTCCTTAAATTTTCTAGCTTTTAAAAAATTTGATACATTTTCACACTTACTTAGTCATCATCCATCCGAGTCCAGGGAAAAAATCGCTGCGATACAACAACTCGGGTTGCTTCTTATCAATCAGAGAAGGTTTACCGTTATCATTCCATGCTGACACGCAATACAACGATTTGTCAACAGATAGAAGTGGACGTGTGGCGCTAAAGTATTCGAAAAAATCAGGCGCTATGTCCAAATCATCTGTAATCACAATAACTTCCGTCTTTGGAAAATTTCAAAGTTAATTTACATCTATTTCAATTTATTTCGAAAAAAATAATACATCGCTTAAAAAACTGCTCCTCTAAAATGGCTTCAACGAATAATAGCTCTGAAGGTAACTACATGCGATAAATAAGAAACCTTCTGTAATGATAACAGTGGAATGATTAAGTTTATCAAATACATATGAAAGACCAAGTTTGTAATGTCGTGCTATCCTGTAATAAGTTATATATTGTTTGTGCTCCGGAATAACAGTAATATGCGCTTTTCGACCACTTATCTGCTGTAACAAGGTTTCTAAAGTCGAAAGACCATGAGCGTCAATTGGAAATTAAGTTGTCTTAAGCTATCATTTTCGGTTTCCGGAAAGCAAGCAATAGTTCAATTTTTTATTTACTTTGCAAGCCAAAAAATCATCTTCGAAATCTGATGAGAGATCACAATATCTTATTATTTAACGGAGGCCCAAGTACTCAATTTTTTTTTTGTTTTTAATAAAATTAAAATTATGCTAATTAATGATTGCACTGAATGAAATGAACAAACTTTTTGAAAAAATTTTTTCATATTCTAATTTCTATTTTCATTCATTAGCTATGCTTTTAGCGACTAATTAAGTGGAAAACATTACCTTAACATAATGGACCTCGTCACCAAACTTTTCGACAGCTTCTTTCACGCTAGGATCATCGCAATCTTGGCTCACTACTACAGGAAATTTTTCAGCTGATGGCCGATATCTAAACACATTGTTTCATATATTTTTTATTCACCAACTTTAAATAATAGTATTTTACCCTCATTAAATATGTGCATCATTCGAAATATAATTCAACATAGTTCAGATCGTCAAAATAAATTTAAAATCTCAGTGATCGTTCGAGAAATTTTGAACAGCGAATATTCTAACTCTGAAATCTTCAGGAATAAATAGGTGTACTCTTCAAAGTAAATGAAATAGAAGTTACGATATCTTCTTGAAAAACGATTCCACTAATTTAATTAATGAAAGAAATGCCACAGTTTATTTACCTGAGTAATTTTTTCAAATGATTTTCTATTGCTTTTGGACGATTGCATACAAATATTAGGACAGCAATTGGATTAGGCCATCCAACATTTGACGGTGATTGCTGGAATTTGTACAACTGTGATATATGATCAGCCTTAGACTCGGACTGAACTGTGCTGGTCATGCTAGTAGCTTTCTTTTGTGCAATTCCGTCAAGCTTTTTCCTGAACGAGAAATTATCTTTTTTATCAGCCAAGCTGACATCAATTTGGAATAGGAATTTATAATCTTCAGTGGTTTTGAAATTTGTTTTTTACTCTTTAAATGCTAAGCTTCTTGTTTGATGAAAACAAGTTATCTCATGAAACCGTCCAGAAGAGCACCAAATTTGCAGAACTTGTTTCACTTCCTCAGATTTAATAAAAATAGGTACTTCTTTTAGAAGAAAAAAATTACCTGTCATTTAGATGGAAGAAATAAATAAAATATTTGATATCTTGTAGTAAAATATCAACAGACGAAATCATTTTGGCAATTCGGTACTGATATCTTGATTAGTTCACAAGAGAACAGGGATGAACTTACTGAAGTAGCGCAATTTCATTTCTGCTTTCTTGAATTAGCTTCGACAAGTTCTTTACTTTGTATTTTAATTGATTCAAATTTGACTCTGACGACTGAAAACTTCTTAAATATTCGGAATAATTTTAGATTTAGTAAGAAAATATTGAAAGTTATAAATGAACAAACAGGACAAGTTCTTTATTTTGTATTCTATGGTCATTTTGAAGAAGTTCGTTTTACTAGACTACAGTTAAGGAATTAAAATCCATGGGGAAATGTTGGAACCTAAAACGAAAGAAACATTTCGAAGCAAACCGATGGGTAAGGTGAGTGATGTATGAATCGAATAAAGGTGCAAATGTAGAAAACGGTAAGAATAATAAATAAATATTCAGACTGTATCCGAGGCATAACAACATGGCGATGGGCAAACAGAGCCAGAACTGCTAATGACCAATTACCTTATCATTCTCATATCATTCTTTATTCCTCTGAAATAATCATATCACTTGGAATAATTCTTTTTGGAAACTCCTAATGCTGATTGGCTTATTGAAGTGAAGCGTCATTCATACACGATCTTTGAAAAAAAAGAAAAAAAAAGAAAATTCAAACAAATTAATTTTAATTGAGGGAAAATCTTTAAATGAGAACCAAAGAATCATTGATGAATTAAGTATAATACTTTGCTATTTTGTTCAAGACTTCTCTAATAACACTAACTTATGTTAGGCCTGTTTGATTATCTAAGTTCGGCTATAATGAGGTGATTTCATGTTAAAAACATCATCAAAATAATATTTTTTTTCTCAAGAAAGAATCCTTTTTCCTCAAAAATTTCGTTATCATTTTGGTAATGATTTTAATATTGATTGGCATGCATAAATATTTCTCTTAAAATAGTACTAATCTCCAGCTGAGACTGATTTTAGGCTTAATCTCTCCACTTACAGTTAAGCAAGAGCAGAATTTTCTATTCTGTTGTTTCATTTCAAAAGTATTTATAGTGATAAATTTAAAAATTGCTGGATCAGAAAATGTTGTGCTATTTGCTAATACATAAAAACTCGTAACAATCATAAATACATAAGGTCGATTCAAATTAACTCAGTCAGGTTGACTTAAATTTAATCAATTTTAGTTTCGTAATCTAAATTGTTTCATTTCAGCTCTCAATTTATTGTCTCAAATTTATTAAAGAAAAGTTTAATAGCTATGTAAACAAAATCCAGGTGAATAATAACCCCATTGTCTATGAATTTATAAAATGACGAGAATGCATCACAGATGACCTCGAAAAAAAATGACAGTAAGAATAGGAAAGTGAATGTTTTAATTATGCAAAAAAAGAAAAAATTTGAATACAGTTGTAACATCAGATGGAAAATGAACTATTTTTAGAAAAAGTTTATTTCATATTATTTTTAGAATTATTAAATATCATATTCAAAGTTTCGCATTAAATATTACATAAAGCATTTTGCTTACTATTTATTTATACGACTATTTTAAGACCTTTCCTACGCAATTGATATAAACAAAAAATAAATATGAGCTTGACATATACGCCAATTTGAAATGGAAATGAAATATCGACATAAATCAAAATCGATGAGGTGGACGTATTTTTTGTAATTAAGAGATGTAAAATGCATCCGTTAATTAATCTGGTTTGATTTCATTCTCTTAAATAGGTAGTAATTTCATGTGGATAAAAATAGACAGAAACGAAAAGGAATATCGCTTATAAAAATAATTTTTAAAAGATGTGATAATATTTCATATTAGATGCACAAACCTACAGCTTGATGAATCGGTTGGAAATCGCAAGCTTTTAGAAAATTGGGATAAGACATTAGTGAAATGGGCAATATTTAAATGAATCAGGCGGAATTTGTAGCTAAATGAGGCTGAAATACCTACGGCAAAAATAAATGATTCGAGAACAGAAAAAATCAAATTATTATTAATATTCAGGAAGCTCGATCCAAGTCGAATGTAAATGAACATGTACCGAACTGACTAAATCTAGATTAAATTGCTTAGTTTCTTTAATTACTCCCGCATTTCATTCACTAAATTAGACAAAAATTGAGGAGTTTAAATCTAAGGAGATAATTAAGGAATTAGAAGAGAATAATAAAGAAAGCTTCATTATTAAAGATACAAGTCGAGATGGAATGTTTCCTCGAGAAGAGAAAGGTATCATGAGGTAAAAAGAAGACTATCAGATCAGGCATCCTGTAATGTATTAGGCTGTTTCACTAACAGCGTAAATATAACTCAAACAACAAAAAGAATGAATTGCAATAAGTTGGAACATTGAAGCAAAAGTATATCGTCATATATAATGAAACAATCAGGGCATTTTTCAGCTGTCCTGTTCCACTTTTAGGGAAATTTTGGGAAGCCAAAAGGACAATAAATAAATACATAAAATTGACAGTTTAAAGCCATTTAGCTTAAAATGATTGCGAGATGTCCGACTGGAAAGGATTTGGTTAATTAAATAAGATATAATTCATGTATTCTGTTATTATTTATCACCAACAGAGTTTTGAATTGAATTACGGATCTCAAATATAACAAATTGCAATCAACGCTCTACCTGTGAAACAGCGATGTCACTCAAGGTAATAATTCGAAATTAATTCATTTTGCTCTTGAAATAATAAAGTTAAGCAATCAGAAGCACTCTATAAATCGTGTTGTCACTACGTGTAATGCGTCATCGTCATTCCGTTGCGTGGAATTTCAAAAGGGAAAAGAGTTTCAATTCATACGTGACTGAAATGTATTTCAACTCTTCAAATATCAAACACTTCCACTTCAGTTCAAAAAATCCATTTGTTTACTACAATTTAGTTTAAGTACGAAATATGATGGGAAAATGAAATAAATTCTAGTCGAAGCATTCACTCGATAATAAATACACAGCAGGGTAGATGTACACACACTTATGTGATGGATAAATTTATGCACACTAAGCAATTACTTGGTCCATGGATTTATGAGGCCAGCCATAGAATATGGCAAAGTGCCGCTGCGTGAGACTAATTTATTATGTTATGAGCTTGGCCAATCTAAGTGCGTCTCTGTTTAAATGACTGTATATGAAACTTATTAAGCATTTCCACTTCTAGCTAGAAAATTTAATAAAAATTAAAAGCATAAGGGTGAGTGATTAGTTGTGTTAATAAAGAAAATGAGAGAATCATTGCAATGTACACACACTGCCATTATCAGTTTTTCTTAAGCAACTATGTGTTGCCACTCAGAATCAGCCTACTATCTTTTCCAAAACTCTACTTAGTGCTTCTTCTGTTCAGCACTAACCTTTGACCTTGGTGCCAGTATGTCATTGCGCTTTCACTATGCTTTTATGTTTGCTCATCTCTCAAGATTTCTTCGCATAGCCTTATATTAGTAGAATCAACGTTGTGTGATAATATTCTCAGTTGAACTCTGAGTATCTTGGTGTAGGCCCGCATAATTGGAGTTAGAATTTGAACTCGACACTTACTGCCCCTGCTGACTATTAGAAAAAAAAAAGAAGTTACAATTAAAAAAGTAAGGCATAACACTGCTGTTCATTAAAAAAGTCAAATTTTCAGTCTTTAAATTTGCAAAAGTTCTTTATTTTAGAATTAAGGCCTCAAATCTCTTCATTACTAAGNAAAAAAAAACCTTCAATGCCTAGTCAAATAATCGATTTTTAGAATTAAGGCCTCAAATCTCTCCATTACTACGGCATGGTCTGCAGCTATAAGAGATGATAATATCAGATAAATTAAAATAACCGACTGCTAGTTTATTTTATTGTAACAATTTATTTCTTTACTTTAAGAAATAACAAAATAAACTGAGATAATTTATTAAAGGGTGAAATTTTAGCTTAGTTCTATTTTAGTTTAGTCTTTTCAGATAGTTTGACTCGTTATTAAGGTAGGTAGGAGAAAGAGCAAATGAAAAAACAGGTAATGAAAGGTATGAAAGGTAAAATGGCCCTTCGTTCCTGTTCGTCCTTTCTCCTTCCAACAAAGCAGGCATTTCAAAGAAGAGCAGATATTAACGAGTATTTTCAGATGGAATATGGAAAAATTGAAGTAAAGAATGCTGAACAAAAAATAGTGCACGATATTAAATGAAATCAGTTCGTGAATGGAAAAGATTTAAATTTGTATTAAAAATTTTCGAATACTTTTCAAATTCGACTCGATTCGATGTTTCTGAATTTACTGTTCTCTTAGTGTAATAATAATGAAAATCAACAAACTATAAAGGATCATTTGAACGGTCACACTCATGGGAAGCTGTGAAATGAGTGGCTTTTATTAGTCCTTATTTCCCCTTGCTTCAAACAAATACCCATTTCAATTAACATTTAATGGCGAAGCTTTGAAACAACACAACTGAAAAATAGAATTTAAATTTAACGATTTGCGAATTCAACAAATTATTGTTAATTTGAACAACAATGAAAATATGTGCTAATTAACAAGAAACTGAATTTCAAGAATAGCGAATAGATTTGTTATTTATTTTTTACAGCAATAATAAGAAGTAAGAATTGATATGACCACATTTCTTCATGTAAATATTTATTAGAAAATTACTTGAGCAAAATTCAAAGTGGATGGAGTACTTTAATAAATCTGTAAAACTTGCCTACTGATGTTACCCTACTTTATTTATTTATTTTTTCTCATTCAAAGGCAAAATTCATTTCATGATATATCACTAAATGATTCAGTTTAAAAAAACGAAAAATGTTACGATTATCAGGACGAGATGAAATATGACAGCCCCAATAGATTATCACACTACCGTGCTGTTAATTACTGACAGTGGAAAACTTTCGAAAAATTCGCTGTACAATTAATTTCTGGATGTGATAGGTTTAGTCAGAATTGGGAAAGTGATAGAATGGCATGAAATATGGAGAAAGAGTGCTGCTTATTAATCAATGCAAACATTGCGGACAATTTATGCAATATTGACTTTAGGATAATATTTGAAAAGTAATGGATGAAGGGAACAATGAAAGAGTGGAAGTAACCAGCTGCCAAAACGGATTATAGCTATCCATCGATGCCCCATTTTTGCATTCTGGTTTCCGGTTCCCGAATTAATAGTTCTTATCTCACAGAGAACTTGAAAAACTTCCGTCATATGGCTATGAAAAGGGCTTATCCATCAGGAACCAGTTTAGACCGAGCTCCTACTCCTGTCCTTTATCCTTCGGAGTCTGTTTATATTCGTGAATGTTGCTCATGATGATGATGGAGAAGAAGTAGCAAACAAAAGTAAAAAGATGGACACATCAGACTAGGGACACTGCCTTGAAAGGACCACAAACTTCGGACGGCTGCTGTTGCAGTGAGCCTGGAACTGAAGGAAACAGAATGGCGCACACCTGGTGAGATACAGGTGAACTTCAGAACAGAAGGTGCAGAGGAGTGAGGCGCTAGACGCCGCTACACGTGTCGAGATGACAAAGTGAAGGGCTCGTTGCAGAGCTGGCGACTTGGCGAGAGCTGGGTGCTGCAGTCTGTGAGCCCATTAAGCTGGCGTGAACTCTCCCTCGTTCGTCCGCACGTCCGTGCTCCTCTCACTTCCCTTTCCGGTCTAGCTTGCAGCATCTATCCATATCTGTCCAGGACTAGGCCCTTTCCTCTAGCTCTTGCCGTCATAGAGGAAGCTATGAGAAATAGACTCGTGGAAAAGACGACTAGAATATTTAGATGTCTTTTTGACTCATGGAAGGTGAGACGTCATTCCGTCTGCTACAAATGGCTGTCTACGGTAGTCATTGATTAGGATGGAATCAGAGAATGAGTCATAGATCACCAAAAGACACGGAGTATCTAGGGGATTACTGGAGGCAGGTAAATTACCCTAGCACTACTGTCACGTCCAATTGTCCATCCATCTGTATGTCCACTTTCTAATTACTGCTGATACCTTGGACTAGGATGTAGCTTGAATGGGAAAGAGGGGGCTTTTCTCACTACTCATCCCTTAACTGTCATACTTTCTACCGTATCTGCAGAAATCTCTTCAAGCATATTCTTTACAAGATGCAATTATCGGTAAACAGAAATGTTATAAAGCCTTCATTACTGTAGCTACAAAAAATCAGAATACAGTATGACAACAGAGGGTCGCATTGAGCCCCACCGTTGTGTAACGGGGTCCAGCGGCACCATGAGTTGTTTTTGGTTTCTTTCGGAGCGTGGGGTGCTTGAGATTCTCGGATCCTTAGGTAGCACTTTGTGTCCTACAGGAGTTTTCCTATGCCAGCCTTATTTCCAACCTAAGTATCACCTGGATTCTACCACGATATGGACAAATAACTTTAAAGTATTTATTCAGCTCAGAATTGGTTTCCTTCCCCCATATCGAGCCGTTCCGATTGACTTACCAGTCATCAGTGATGATTTAGAAAAGTGTCCTACTAGTTGTCTTATTTAACTTTTTTTAATATAGCATTATCACGCTGATCTTTGTTCTTGAGCTACTAACACTTTATTTTGCTTTTTGGGAAATGAAACCGGCTAGTTAATGCACATTGTTTTTTTTTTTAATGAAAAGGCTACTTGCCAAGGCCTAAAAAAATTAGGTCGCCCACTTTAAATCATACCTTTTATTACCAGTTAGTAGCATTCAGAATATCATCTATTGCCAAATCCGTAATCATTATTGAGGATAAATTTCTCAAATACTAATACATTTCCTTTCGTCCACAAACTTATAATATTTAATCGTTAAGGAAATTATAATTATCCGGAAAAAGTATTCATTCTCCATATTTCGCAGCATCCTTCAGTAAAAAAAAAAAAAAGTGAAGCTCCTATACATCTCATTGTTCTTTTTGTAATAATTTCTATGTGCTACCTATAAATTGCAGGCCACATTTCTTGGTTGGAACTTTGAAAGAGGAATATGTCAGCTAAAGCAATTAGTGAATATACGGGTAAGGAATTATTATATCGACATTTGAAGGAATTTCCGTTTGTCGAGAAACCACAGGCGTTAAAGCTTACTACAAGCGATTCATTCGATGTCATAACAGATAAAGTTGATTGGCTCGCTGACAATAAGGTATTTGCTGTGCTTAACTTTGCACTGTTACTTTTAAAAAAGAAAATGATTTTTTGCGCTTAACTTTGGATTTTTAGATTTTTTTATCTTCATTTATGCGACTCCAGAAATCAGAAAGCTACACTACCTACTGCCGAAGGGTCTAAAAATATGTGCATATCGTATCTCCATAAAACTAAGAGAACATATGGATTCTCTTTTGACTAATTGCTATATTAATATGGTTTCTTTTTCCTATTCTATTATTAATCGAATTTATTTGTTGAATAAATAGTCATGTAGTTCGAGTTGTCAACTTTAAGCTGACTTTCCATACAT
>RCAB01000248.1:25981-93250 GCA_003640385.1 Setaria digitata | reverse complement strand
AATGCTGATCTGATAACACTATCTGATGTGATAAATTGATCGATGGATCACTGACTGTTTCGTTCAAATCAGTGTGAATTTTTTCACTAAAATTTCGTTATTTCATTCGTAATGCCAACTGATCACTGCAAAATGCATGCAATCAATCGTAAAGTTTTGTACAAAGTAAACAAAAATTTGCGTCATAATTAACTGCTCTTTACAATTGCAAAAGTTTGTTCTTTTCTTGTGAATTGCTGTTTCAATTGCGTATAATTATATCACATATCATTCTGGCCCTTTATTTTCTTTTTCTTGCAAGCAGTACAATATTTGTCTAGATGGAAATTTAAACAAGCTTTCATTGAGCTCTAAATAGCATGCATAGAGCAAGGGAAGCAAGGAAGCAAAACTACACTAGTCAACATCGGTATATTTAAGTTAGACTGGAAATGAATCAAAAATCTTGAGGATGATGCGCCAAGTGGTACTTTTTAGTTGGTGACAATATCAAAATGATGGCTTTCGAAGTGATGATTCAGAATTTCTTTTCAACAATTTTTGTACCGTTAAAGCGAGCTGAACACGTGAAAAACTTAGCAGATGAATGAGTGAATGGCTCTTATCAGTAATTAGTAAAATGATTATTTTGAAATGTTCTTTTTTGTCTTCTCATTTCCGGCAGCATAAGCGGATCATTTGTTGATTGCACTATCACATGTGATTAGAAAAATAACTGATAATGAACGGTTCAATTGTTTGATGGTGAACTTCAGTTAATCCCAAAGATGGTATCATATTTGAAACAAGTTTTTTTTTTTTTTTTTTTTTTTTTTAGCAAAACTGTAAAATATATTTCTTGAATATGCCAGTGATTCTCTCCTATCTTATCAATCTGATAACACTTCATTATGCTTCCACAACATGTAACAGTTATAATTACGATTGTGCAGTAAAATCAAACTTTGCACAATTGTAAACTTTTGCGCTGTCTGTAATAGAAATTTAATAAATCCTTTCAAATATTTAACATCCAAAGTATTAAATATGATACGTGACCCCGTCTGCTCAACATTCTCCTCATGTAAAGCAATATATTTAATGGAAAAATTGGTTGAGCATGCTCCTAAACTATCATTTCTTAAAAATCTTATCATCTAAATTTCTTCAAAAATTTTATCATCTAAATCACATTTATCTCATTGATGTTTCCAGATTTATTTAACTAAGCAGTATTTAACAATTCACTAATCATTCATAGGATTCAGTAATAGATTCTGTTGATAGATTTAGCTAAAAGATGACATAAAATTTTTTTTTTTTTTTTCCTTTCATCCAATTTGTCATAGTATTGCTGATCTAAAAAATCGAAGTAATTAAATAATAACTATGTTATTTGAAGATGCATATAATACTGGCAATAAAATACAATTTAAAATTTTAATCTTTGAAGTTTTTCTAATAACTAAAATTTAAAGAATGAAAAAAAAAAAAGTTGCTATTGGTAGATTGAAAAAGGAAAAAAAAGAGTTAATAATCAATTTCAAATTAGATAAATATCAGAAATAGTATGTAATCTTAGCAGAAAGTGTGTGAGGATGTTTTATTCATTTCAAATTTCTTTCATTTTTTATTAATTAGTTTCAATAGTCCAGAACAAAGGCATATTTAATGCATATTTATCGATGTAAACAAGTCATGATGAGGTGTTTGTTTATTTCAAATTTTTTAAATTACTTTTTAATAATTAGATATTTAAAGTTCATTCACGACATTTTTATGACACTTAAATGTCTGTTCTGCTGAATTGTATATTCCTTTCGAATTTCTCATGGCTTTAATAATTGAAAAAAGAAAATTACTTTTTTTGCTTATTTATCGGTGTTTGTTTATGGTGAACCGTCTATATTCATTTCGAATTTTTGATAGTGCACATTATTTAATATCAAAAATTTCATTAAGTTTTAAAATTTAATGGGAAACGAAAATATATGGAATACTTATGGTCTAAATCAGGTCAGTTTTTTTTTTGAATTGTTTCCTTTTCTAAAATGCTAAACCGCAGTGAATCATGATGTATTGAATTATCAAAAACTATCAAAAAATAAAATATTTCAAAATTTTCCAGCCAATAATTTATGTTTCAGAATGAGAAAAAAAAATTAAAAAGAAAATTTGCTAATTTTAATTTTTTTTTTTCATGCTGATTTTCACAACAACATGTGAAATGATTGGAAAAAAAAAAATAATTAACAGCAATCAAAAGTTTCATCGTAACTGGAATTTAATTTATTCCAATTTGTAGGTGAAAAAAAAAGCAAAAAAATTAATAAAGCAAAAACAGTTGCATTTTTTTTTTTTTTTTTTATCCGAATACTTCTTTAAACATTTTTTTTTTTTTCAGATTATACTTAATTCAAAAATTAAGTATAATTTGGGCAGAAATCCTGTTTGGAATTTTATTTTATTTTATTTTTAAGGATGAATATGATCGAAGGTTTCAACACAGGTCAAAATCTTCGATAAAACATCGATTAAAGTAATACCTAAATTTCTGACTTTCTGGATTGCATCCATTTCCGTTTTCTCTTGCTTTTTCTATTTTCTGTTGCAAATAAGAATTCTGTATCGGTTAAAGAAAAAAATTATTTTATCATCCCTTCCGTGCTATTTTTAACGGTTAAACGGTGATTATCTCCGGATTATTAGGCTTTTGTCTTCTTTCGGAGTCTTTCAATCGAAAATTAGCACCAACAAATTATCAAAAATCTGAGCAGCGTATCAATTTAAGTTATCACATATCATCTAATATCATTTTATTGGTTTGTTTTTCTCATATCAAACCATATCAATGTTATCAAAATACTTTTGCAAAACATGATAAATAATAAAGCATTTTTTATCATCACTTAAAAAAAAAAAAATAATGAATTTACCGTTGAATTATTTATTTTAACACATATTTGCTTNTGCAAAACATGATAAATAATAAAGCATTTTTTATCATCACTTAAAAAAAAAAAATAGTAATGAATTTACGTTGAATTATTTATTTTAACACATATTTGCTTTTGGTAAGTGGAAAAAAGAAAGAAAAATAAATAAATGATACAAGTGATAAGTAATTGATAAGTAATTTGATAATTTAAATAATCTTTAAAACTGTTATAGAATTTCGTGATAAAACATATAATGATTATGTTAAATTTAATTTTAGAAAAAGTACACGTCGTTTATTAACACCATGTTCAAGTGCGTCAAATTTATGGCACTGGGTTACAAATTTTGTACCAATTTTACAATGGTTACCAACTTATCACTGGAAAAATGATTTATCACATGATATCATTGGTGGCTTAACAATTGGTGTTATGCATGTGCCACAAGGTTTCTTCTCTTCTTCTTCTTGTTTTCATTTTATGAATTAAAATTTAGTAATAAAATTAAGTAAAAATTTTTTCCCAGCACTTTCATTAAGTAATACTTGAATTAATTTGAATGAGTTATTTGTTAGGAAAAGTAAGTAATTATGATTTTGTATATGGAACAATAGAAATTTCTCATATGAAATGCTACTTATATTTGGCATACAACAGATTTATTTTTTTTATATTATAAATGAATTATTATTAATACAGATTTACATTAAGATTCGAGTTGAATTTGTTGCAGTTTATTTTGCAACTTTTGTAATTTAATCAAATACAATGCAATTGAGGTATTATTATTCCTTGTGAAAAGCAAAATGAGTTAAATTTAATTTAAATTCAACAAAAAAAAATTTAGCATTATCACAAAAGTACCTATTAGTTTTTCCAGCTGAAATTAACATTTCAGGTATTGCATATGCAGTATTAGCAGGTGTTGACCCGGTCTACGGTTTATATGCGTCATTTTTTCCGGTACTTTTCTACATGTTCTTTGGGACCTCAAGGCATGCATCAGTTGGTAAAAATTAGTGATTTGTTGCAGAAAAATTGGAAAATAATTTTGAAATAAAAGATAAAAGCAGTTAAAATTAAAATTAATTATTTTAAATATATTAAATATTCGATATTCGTGCAATAATTATGTTTGAAAGAAAAACCATCAAACTAATAGTAATATCTGGAAAATGGCATCATTGATTTCAATTCGATCATTTTGTTAATTGATAAGAATAATTTTATTTTTTAATTTGGATGCTAACATTTAGCAGAAGAAGCATCCTTTAATTTCATAAAATTTCCAAAATTAGGAATATTTAAGGAACTGTCATAAACCAATCTTAATTTTATTATTTTGCATTGTAAAAAGAATACTTTTTTTTTACATGCTATCTTTCATTATTGTGATAATAATATTAAATAATTAATTTATAATAATTATCAAATGAATGACCAGAAATAATAACAAGTATTAGTAATTATTATTATAATTGGTATTGTAATTACTTTTCTGTTCAATTAATGTTTTTATTAAAGGATCATTTGCTGTAACAGCAATAATGTCCGCATTAGCAAGCGATGAAATCATGATCCAACGATCAGAAATGAATGATACGATTGATATCATTGATAACAGGACAATATCTTCAATTTCCTATATAGAAATTACAACAACACTTGCTTTTACAACGGGTATTGTTGAGGTATTTCCAAACTTTCTTTCCATTCCTTTTAATTTCATTTTTCCATTTGTTATCGAAATTTTATAAAGAAAAATTCAAAAATGTTTCTTTTTTTTTTCACTCGATCATACAACAGGAGGATGGTGTAACAGTTAGTTAGATCCATTGTTTTACTGTGATAATTAAATGTTTTTGCGTATTCATTTTTTTTTAATTTCTTGCTTTTAATTTGGCATTTTATTGTTTTATTTGTTTCTTTTAAGCTCTTGTTGATTCATAGAAGAAAATAGAAAAAAAAAAGAACTTCCAAATATTTCGTTATTTATTTCATAATTAATCCTCATTAAATAACCATTTCTTAAACTTAAATTTTGCATGAATTAGTTTTATTTGAAAAATTTTCCATGCATTTTAAAAAAAATAAAAAACAATAGTAATTTACTTTGGCTTTAGTTTGATTTTTTTTTAAATGACCTAAATTAGAAGTTTAATGAAAATTAGCAATTAATGGAATAATCAACGAAATGTATTGTTTCAGATAGTTGCGGGTATTTTGCAGCTTGAATTTATCACTGATTATTTCTCCGATCAGTTAGTCTCAGGTTTTATCACCGCTTCTGCTGCACATGTACTTGTTGCTCAAATGGATGATTTTTTCGGAATTAAGGCACCAAAATTTCATGGCTTAGGATATCTTTTTAAGGTATAATAAATATAATTAATTGGTTTTAAAGGCATTCCGAATACTTTTTGTTGCAAAAAAAAAGTTCATTTATTTGCTTGATGAAATGAGTAGCAAAGAAATTTTGCATATGCTTTTTTTTTTTTTATATTTCTTTATGTTTGCCTTTTTTTTTTCTTTCTAGTTAAGATTTTTAGCTTACAACATTTGTCTGAAACAGCAAAAAAAAAAAAAAAAATCTTTCTTTCCTTTTCTAAATTAATTAACTTTTTCTATTGTATAAATATAATTAGTTAAGATCACATGCCTTTTTCTCTAACATTTAATTATTTCACTTAACATTTCTTTTTCTTTACTTAATTTAATTTTTTTTTTTTTATTTCGGTAAAATATTATTATAATTTTTTGTTTGAAATTTTATTTACAACAAAAAATAAAAAGGAATTTGCTGCAAGCCGTTAGTTAATAATCCGCCTGTAAATATTACCGAAATTTATTAAAATTATAATGTAAGTTAAATCGCGAACAAAATTCCAGCAAACTAATTAATAATTATAGTAAATATTTTGTATGAAAAATTTTCTCTTTTTCTTTTTTTTTTTTTTTTTCAGCGAATTTATAGCATTTTAACACACATTCCGCAAAGCAATTTATACACCGTTTGTTTGTCAGCATTTGGTGTCGCATTTCTTTACTTTGGCAAAACTTTTGTGACACCATTTTTGCACAAACATTTACCATTTAATGTGCCAATACCATTTGAGTTATTCCTGGTAAGTTTCATTTCTAATCCATTTTAATATTTTGGTTTTTTTTTTCTTTTTAAAACAAATTTCAATTAACAGTATTTGTAAAAACAAAAAAGAAAAAAAAAATTCATTTCTAGCAAACCTCATTAATACTTAATAAATGTTATTTAATAACACTTATATTCTGATATTTTTGCTGAGTTATGCTTTTACAATTATATTCAGTGCATTTAATTGCCAATTTGTTAATTACATTTTCATTTATTAAATAAATCATTTTATGCACTTTAACAGAAAAATTTTTGCAAATATTATAGTTACAGCAAAAAAAAGCTTAATAAACTAAAGAATAATAGATAGTATTTCTTCCGAAATCCTTTTTTAATATTTAGCAGTACTAATATAATTTTTTGCTAAATATTTCATTACCAAATTTAAAATTTAAATTTAGTCAGAAGCTCTACAGCTTTCCTTTTAATATTTAATAGAAATAAATGAAAAACAATGGATGATTTAATAAGCAAATTTCATCAGTTCAGAAATAATTTACATAAACGTTCATTGAGTCTATTGTTTTACAATGATGTCGGTTGCAAGATGGAAATGACAGTATGTTCATTAAAATTGGAAATTTCTGCTAAAAAACAAAGAGCATAATAAATGAATCAATTAGTAGCTGTGATTATCTCACTGAATTGAAGCAAATATCGACTTAAATATAAAATTGTTAATATAAGTGACTAATTATTAGATGTAATTAGATTGAAAAAAAAAGTATAAAATGTGTTAAAGATAGAAAAAGAGGAACAAAAAGTTAAAGAAGAAAAGAATTTCAACAATTAATGTAATTAGCAAATATGTTCCATGCTAAAAAAAAAAAAAAAAAATAGGCAAATTCTAATTTGTCATCTGCAATGATTGCCTACGCGATATTTAGCATTGTTAAGTTCGAATCAATCTTATCATTTTTTTAATCAAGACAAGTACGACAATCAATATTATCATTTTTGTTAAAGTAGCTATTTACTTTGGTAAATGCGCTAAATTATATTAAATTATGTTTGAAAACATTTCCGATAATTCAAATTTTGATATTATTTGATCAAAAATTTAAGCATGTGAAATTTTATTAATCATGTTCAAGTTTCATTCAGTGGAATCGTTCCGTTTAATTGTTAACTTAAAAAAATGATAATTTAGAAAGTGAATGAATAATTAATATATTACAGATAATAATTTCAATAATTTTCTCACACTATGCGAATCTCCACACTTATCATAATGTTCCAGTTGTTGGTGTAATTCCTACCACGTTAGTTAGACTACATTTATTTATTTTACTAACTATTAATTTTTTTTTTGAAATGCTTTCCAGTAATTTTATTAAAGAAAAAAAAAAAAAAACAGAAATTTCCTAATTTTATTTGAAATTTTTATTAAATGTGAAAACCAAAAGCAGCCCTAATAACAATAGGAAAAACTGCAACCGAACAAAAATAAGGGGTTTTTTCACCGGATCCGGTTTCAACAATATGCTAAATTATTTATTACATTTGTTTCAGTCTACCTGAACCACGTTTACCTCGTTTGGATCTAATTGCTGATTGTATTCCCTATGCTATTGGTATTGCTGCTGTTACCGTTGCAATACATATATCAATGGTTAAAATGTTAGCTAAACGAATGAAATATCACACTGATTCTAAACAGGTTTAATTTTAATTAAAGAAAGAAAATTTAGGAAATAATTTCCCAATAATTCATTTTCTGCTAAATTGAATTAAATTAAATATTTTTCTTTTTTATCCAAGCTCTTTTTTTTTTTTTTTTTTAATAGACAAATTTGATAAATTATCAAATCTGTCCGTAATTTTGTTAATTATTAAAAATCAACATCATCCATTCACATTTCAGGAATTATATGCAATAGGCATAACAACTGTTCTGAGTAGTTTTTTCCCAATTTTTCCTGTGGCCACAGCATTGGCTCGAACGATGGTTGGTGTCGAGGTTGGCATCAGAAGCCAGGTTACCATTTCTCTTAAAGTGCCAAGTCTGTTTTCCCCAACTTGACGACCCATTTGGCAGATGAAAAATTTCTCAGCATGGAGTTCCACTAAAGATTCTCTGGTCTTAGAATGAGTCGAGCATTTTTGGCCTGATGATTCATTAGGAATTTTTTGGCTGAATGATCAATTAAAGAGCTTTAGATTTTACGTATAGGTTAATTTTTTTCTTCAATATGATTATTACTTTAGCGCATTATTAGTTTTTTATATCTAAATTTGATTAAATTAATTAAATTTTTTTCGATAAAAATGAATTTTAGTTTTTTTCATTTCCCAAATTTGCACATTATATTTGGTTGAGATTATTAAAAACAAATTTTCAATTTTCCTTAGAATTTAAAATGCTTCTTGAAAAAGTTGCTAAAATAGCAGTGAACACCGATTAATCTTTTATTTTGTCTTATCATTATCAGTAAATAGTGTATTTACACCATATGATAACAATTCTATTTGTATAAAATGTCGAACAAACGGCTTTTGTGTAGAATGAAATATTTTCAGTAATAATTTCTGATCATTTTGTTGCATAAACCTTTTTTGCTTTAAGGTTTTTTAATTAGTTCTCCCAGTGACTCCTTTTCTTTTTACATTTCAACAAAAATTAAGTAATTAATTATTTGGCAATTTTCAGAAGCATATTTCTAAACCTGACTGCTAAATTCTAATAACCAGTTCTTCTTGAAAATTATGAAAATTAACGAAAAATTGAAATTAAAATCAAAAAACAATTTATATGTTTTTCTTTTTTTTTTTAGAAAAAAAATGCAAATTTTTTAAAATATTTTCATTTTTCTTCAGCTTTCTGCTCTTTCAAGTTGCATCTTATTATTAGCGGTCATCCTATTTGTTGGGCCACTATTAAATGCTTTACCAATGGTTCGTGACTTTTGCTTTTGCAATAACTTATTTATATTTTTAAAGAAGGACAATTTTTTTTTAAATCAAATAGAAAGTATTTTTTTTTTTCCAATTTAAAATTTGAAAAAAAAAAGAATAGATTTTGATGATATATTATAGTGCATATTGGCTGTTGTTATCTTGATGTCGCTTCGTTCGATGTTTCAAAAATTTTCCGAACTTCCAAAAATTTGGCCTATTTCAAAAATTGATTTCGTTTGTTTCATTAATTAAAACAGTTTAATTTTCATAATAGACAAACACCATCATAAATGAGCTTTAGTTATTTATGATTGTGTGAATTTCTCTTTTCCGAACAATTTAATACTTTGTTTATCACTGATATGTTTAGAAGTGAAATTAATTCAGTTAATCATTTACAAGAAAATTATTAATGCATATAGAAATCGAATTAGTTTATAGCTGTACTAATATAATTTTCGGTAGTAAATTAATTAAATTTGTTTACAGCTTATTTGGGTTGTAGCATTTGTAGCAACAGTAGCATTAGATGTCATGATTGGTCTAATTATTTCCGTCCTTTTTGCTTTAATGACATTAATTTTTCGATCACAGTGGTACGTATCAACTTTATCAAACCTAATTTTTAAATAATTTTATCATATTTTAATTGCCAGGGTAATTAAAACCACAATGATGTGATTTTAAAATAATCAAGCAGCAAGATAATTAAAATTGTTAAATTATAGTATCAGAATGAAAAAAAATAAATCTAATCAAAAAATTATCAATAACCAACTAAGGAAAATCATCATTTTTATTCAGTAATTTTGAAGTAAAGAAAATATCATTCAACTGTTAAAATGATTGAAATATAAAGAAAATAATTAAAGTTTGATTTTAGTGAAGAGAGGAAATTCTGAAAATAAAACATATTAAGCAGTAAATAAGTACCGGATTTTAAAAGGTATAACTAATCTAATGATTTAGTAATTAATCAGTTTTAAAGATTGCACAATTAATTAACTATAAAAGCATTCATTTTAGGCCACGTTGGGAACGCTTAGTACAATTATCAGCAACTCAGCCATATTTTGATAATCCGAAACGTTATGCCTCAGCGGCGAATAATCCAAACATACGCTTGTATCGCTTTCAATCACCATTACTATTTAATAATGTTCAACGTTTCAAGCTAAGTATAAATGATGCTTTAATTGATTGGGAAACAAAACTTGAAGCATTTGTAAGAATTGTCTTCTTCTTTTTAAATTTGTTATCAGTATCAGAATAAATGAATGATTTTATCAATAAACCAGAAATTTGTCATAAAAAAAAAGTGGCCCACTCTAACAAACGATATGTGAAAAGTGATTTTAATTAATTGCCAAATCTAGTACTAACTGATAAATAATTTTTGTTAGATGATGCATTTTTTTGCATATATAAAAATTTTAAATTTTAAAATTTTCATTTTTTTTTTCCTGCTTTGTGTATACTACCATTATATATATTAATAATCTTACTAGGCTAATAATTTTATTAGAAATTATGTAAAATAGAAAAAAAGATTCAATTACTTAGAAATAATTTGCTACAAATATTAATGATTAATGCAATATTTAAAAAAAAAAAAAATCAGACTTAATGCCCTTTGCAAAAATTTTTATTTTTCATTATTTATTTTCAAAAAAAAAAAAAAAAAAAATTGGAAAATCGAAGTGAAATGGTGATTTCAAAAAAAAAATTTAAAATGATAATTTCAAATTATTTCAAAAAGAATCAAACGAAAAATTAAATTTAATTACAGAATGATTCGAAAATTGTTGAAAATTTGCAATCACAACAGCGCTATCTTATCCTTGATTGTTCCGGTATATCGTACATTGATTGTATGGGATTAAATATTTTGAAAGAGGTATTAATTTCCCTTTTTTTTTTTCTGCCTTTTTGAAGTTTCAACAAAATTTGATAATTTTAGAATTTACTTTGAATTCATGCGGAGCGAATCTTCTATTGTTTATGTAAGTTATTTAAAAATTTCAATCTGTTAAAAGTGTTAATAAACAATTTCCTAATAATTTTTACAAAAATTGATCTAATTATTCTAATAAATTTGTTACTGATATGAAGACAACTGTGAATTACTTAATTTGAAAAAGTAATTTAAGTGAAATTAATTAGATGCAGGGAGTTTTTTCTTTTTTTTTTTTTAATGCAAATAACAAGAAGATCGAATTTTGAATTGCTATTGGAATTAAAGAAAAAAGAAGTAGTAATATAATAATTTGATTTTTATGCTAAAATTCGTCCTCAATTTGGAATGTTCGAAAAGTTCTGTAAAATTTTAGGTTGTTAGTGAATTAAAAAGTCAAGGAATCACTGTGCATTTCGGTGCTTGTAATAGTAAGTTTCTTTTTTTTTTTTTTTTTTCGTATCATATTTATCAATTTAATTTAATAATAAAACATTATATTTATTACTTTTTTTACAGATAAAAAAGAATGCTTTAAGTAATGAAATAATAATACTGGTGATTGTTTTCAATTGCACCCTTACATTATTGTTTATCAAAGTAATTCGTCTAATTTAAAACATTTCTTCAACAAATAAGCTTAGTATTTTCTTCTCACGTACGTGAAGATTACAAGTGCTACGTGTTCAGAAATAATGTGAATTGAATTTTCAGTGATTTCATCTGATTCTGGCCAGAAGTTTCATTTTCGTGAAGATTTTTTTTTTTCGATTAAAATATTTTTTGCTAAAAATTTGAAAGAAAAATTAAAATGATGAAATGCTAACAAATTGTTAATTAAATAGCTGTAAGAAGTACAAATCAAAATGTCTGTTAGTGTAATTAAAAGCAGCTAATAATATGGGAGTGATAAATATAACTTTTAGCCAGTGTTCGGGATTCATTGGAAGTAGCTGAAATTTTTGAAACTATTCCGAAAAGTTGTTTTTTTCCAACGGTAGATGATGCGATCGCAGTGATAAGCAATCTTCGGTATTTGTTTGGCTTTCCGAATTTTTCCCCTTTTCTTTTTTTTTTTTTCTCTAAATAAAATTGAATTGAAATTTAAAAATGCATTTTGCAGTTGCTTTAATGACAGCTGATATAATCATTTATCATTGTATATTCTAATGTTTCAGGATATCAAATCAAAATAAAATCTTTGCTGCAGAATCGTTTCATGATAATGTAGTGGAATTAAAAGTTGATTCTGATATGATAGCAGCTTCCAATTCTTCTAATTTATCAGAAAATTGTAAAATTCCTACTTAAAATTTACGTTTAGCGAAAGAAAAAAACTTAGTTTAAAAAGAAAGTAATTCAACTTCAAGAAAAATTTTAGTAAAACTGGAAAGCAAATTTTTTTCAAAATAATTCGAAAAATATTTTTTGTGAAGTTTTTGCATTAAGATGGTTTTTGTCTTATCTTAAATGCTCATGGACAAAAAAAAAAAGTAATTATTTCATTTCATACATTGAATTTTCCAATAAAACATCAAAACACTAGAAAAAGTTTCAATCGTAATTGTTAACAAGGATGAAACTCATTTTTTTCCCTCATCTTTTTAATTCAAATTTTAGAAATTTTGTAAAATTATAGTATATTATAGTATGTCGATAGTGATATTACGAAGAATGATGATAATTTATTGGATGAATATAAATATTACACTATGCGATAATTATTATTCTATATTATGATAATTATTTTAGTATCGTATTTCTTTTTATCAGTTTATGTATTACCTGTAAGAAAAATACACATATCAAAAGAAAAGAAAAAAGCAAAGAAAAGAAGAATAAAAAAGCGGCAAAAGTTTTATTAATTAGCCTGAAAAGTATGAAATAATTTACTCAACTTAATCAGTATTAGCGCTCTTTTCTTTAATTAATTACAGCTCACATTTATGTATTCAGAAAAGATTTAGAACTTTAAATATGTTTTGTTTATGCTCTTTTTTGCCTTCTTTTACTTTGCTATTTTGTATTTTATACTTAAGAGGTCAAAATTTTCGATTTTTCCTTAAATTTCCAATTTCAATACTTAATAAATGTTGCTTAATTTTCCTTTAATCCAGTTGTTTTTTTTTTTTTTTTTTGCTTCTTAAATATATTTGATGTATGTCAAGGATTTACACTTTGAAAATTCATTTCTTTTCAAATCCAACCTCCAAAACTGATCAAAAAAGCTAACTTTTTAGCGAAAATTTTTCTTAAAATAATGAATTCTTTATTGCTCATTTTGAAGCAGTTTTCTTTGGTTCTAAATATCCGGTACGTAATTAAAATTAATTAGAAAAGTAGTATAGAGAATTCATTATTTTAAAGGATACTGGTTTTGTTTTGTTTTGTTTTCTTTTTTTTTTTTTTTTAAATTATTTTGTCAATTTTCTACCTAAATAATATTAACTTCCGAATTTATTCGATTAATAATGGAGTAATCCGGTTTGTTTGTCTGCACCTCCGGCAAACTGAAAATGTATTTACATTTCGGTTATTTTATCTTATTGGAAGAAGCAAATATTACTCGCAAATCATTTACGGATAAATGCATTCATCAATACCATTTATCAATAATAGTGCGACATGCATTTATCAGTAGTCATTTATTAATAGATACTAATTACTATCTTCTGTAGCAATTTCGGGTACACAAAAGGTGGGAAGAGCGAAGCAATTGAATAATTCAAAAAAATTAAATAAATAAATCGACAAAATGCTTTCCGAAAATGATAAATGAATGAAGTCGGACGAAGAAGTTTACGAATTCAATAAACAATTTTCGATTTCATTTCAGTGTCTGAAGGATATGGCTAAGCTAGCATTATACAAAAATGTACGTTGACATAGGAAGCCTTATAAGAATTCTAAATTAATTACTTAATTGTACTGAATCTTCTTTACTGCAATTCCTATAATTGAGTACATTTCATTGATAAGAGAGAGATGGAATAAGACTGAAAATAATTTTAAAAAATTACTCGAGCGATATTCTGAACTTATCCTTTATTGTCGTCTTGCAATGCTGATGTGATAACACTATCTGATATGATAAATTGATCGATGGATCATTGTTTCGTTTAAATCAGTATGAATGATGCGACCCAAAGTACAGTCAGACTGATAATTCAACTTTAAAAGCTTTTTATATCACTTTTGTTTCGCTCATTTGACCCCATCTTAATTATCCAACCGTAATTTTTAGATCTGAAGACAACATAACTTTACTGTTATTTCACTGATAATATCAACTGATCACCGCAAAATGCGTGCATCATAAAATTTAGTGAAAAAAGTTAGATTATAATTAATTCACTCATTAAGCTTTTCTCTCATCATCTAACAGGCAATCATTCCCGACCCGACGAATCGTACCACGTGAAAAGTACGTGGCATTCAGCGTCATTAATAACCAAATTATCTTACGCTATATTTCCCCCAGGTAAAATATACAAATATATCCTTGTCAACCTAATCTTATCACATGCAGGGCAGCCATTTATCAAGTAAAAAAAATGTTAAAAGTTTGAACCAGTTAGAAATTAAAATATTGGTGCAATTTAAATGGCAAAGTATTTCCTACTTTTTTCTTTTTTTGATTACAATAAAATTGATACAAAAATAGATGGCGCGCTGAAGCAATTAATTTTTTGCTTTTTTATCTAAAAAAATATATATATAATAATAATGCTCTTCAAATCATGAATCATTGAGTTTTATATTTCAAGTGTTTAAAATAAATTTTATTTCCGCGAAATTTCAATAGAATTCTAACAGAAATTAATTAAGTTAAATTAATTAAGTTTTTTCTTCATTCACTTCATTACAAAATATGAGAAAAAAAAAAGGCAAAGATCGGTTTGAAGGAAAAGTTTTTCCTCAGTGTTTTAGCGAACTGTAAGAATTGCTTATATCTTAACTGTGCAGATCATCTTGGCCAATTAGGCACACAATGTGGAAGCCTAGATGAGGAAATGAAGGAGAATATTTATTGTTTCGTCATGATTTCATTTAACCTATCATTATATCGCTATCAAACAAATAATCATCTTTCTTTCTTATTGTGCTTTTGTTATGCTAATGATTCTAGCAATAATCATGATATGAATATATATGATGACTTTTTTCCTATCACTGTACTACATCGTACAGATGATGAAAGCATGATAATTTTAATGTGCTAAGTGATAATTCATGATGACTATGACAACTGTGAATGACTGACTGATATCAATGAATGATTATTCTGATAACTGTAACGATTAGATAAAATCATTGTTATAATTTTAATCATTGTAGATGATGAATATGATGATAAAAGTGCGGTGTAGATTGCAATGAGCTTTCTATTAGCTTAAAAAATTTTATTCGCACTTAAACAACGAAATTAACAGTCGTACTTGATTTTACAACATTTTATTTGTTTGATAAAATTTATTGATTTAATTGATTGGAAAATCGAGAGGAAGAAGAGGAGGAGGAAGGAAGATTTAGAATGATTTGAAGAGAGAGCAGGGACTGGATTGGATGGAAATTTGGAAAAGTTACAAATGATGCCTTCTGAAGGCTGAACACATCAGGGAATTTTAGCAACCATCATCCATCTGCTAACAGCTTCTCAAAACTTTCCATTCATCATCCCATCTCACTTCGGCAATCATAAATCGTCGTTTCAGTTCTGTTCCATCCAGTCTGATCCATTCCAGTTCAGTCCATTCCATTCCAGTCCATTTCTCCTGAACACTGAACAGACAGACAACAGGAAATTGAAATGAGAAAACAGGTGTGCTTCATTTCACTTCATCTTCCTGGTTCATTCATTCATTGTGCTTTCGTCTCTTTGCTGCTGGAGATTACTGCATTAGCATCACTAGTGCTGCTCCACTCACACTCATCATTTTCTTCCTTCCCTTCCACATTCTTATTGCAATGCTCAAACAATAAACAATAGTAGCGATAACAATAAAACCCCATAATGACAAAGACGAAACAATCATGTTTCACTTCGGTCTTCCTTTCCCGTGACAAGCCTGCACAACTTCCCTTCACCTCATTATCCTCCACTACCTCTGCCCTGTCTGCCTGTGTCTGTACACACATCCTCACCATAACTCAGCATATGTCTGTACACACATCCTCACCATAACTCAGCATATGTCTGTACACACATCCTCACCATAACTCAGCATATGTCTGTACACACATCCTCACCATAACTCAGCATATGTCTGTACACACATCCTCACCATAACTCAGCATATGTCTGTACACACATCCTCACCATAACTCAGCATATGTCTGTACACACATCCTCACCATAACTCAGCATATGTCTGTACACACATCCTCACCATAACTCAGCATATGTCTGTACACACATCCTCACCATAACTCAGCATATGTCTGTACACACATCCTCACCATAACTCAGCATATGTCTGTACATACATCCTCACCATAACTCAGCATATGTCTGTACACACATCCTCACTCATAACTCAGCATATGTCTGTACACACATCCTCACTCATAACTCAGCATATGTCTGTACATACATCCTCACCATAACTCAGCATATGTCTGTACGTAATATACATCACAGGGCTGTACTATTTATGTCGTCCATACATACTCAGAACCTCAGTATATACTGTATGTGTGTGTGTGTGTGTGTGTGTGTGTGTGTGTGTGTGTGTGTGTGTGTGTGGGGGTGTGTGTGTGTGTGTGGGGGTGTATGTTTGTGTGTGCACTACCTTAATGTATGCTAGCATAAATTGCAACCTACCGCTAGAATCACTTGCAATCACATCTTTTCAATTTCTGTAAACAATATAGCCTAAAATGGTTAGTAAATTTTAAATTTTATTAAATTTAAATCCATTTAGAGTAAACAACTTTTCTTTGTTTTTTTTTTTTTTGGAAGAAAATCATTTCTTTGCATGAATCTTTGATATTCTCGAATATTTGTTAAATTGTATGTACATTCTTATTTATTTATTAAATATTCCTTTAGCTATAGACTAAATATTATCCCAAATGATTTACTGTATTATTCTGAGTAGGAAGACACAAAGTATCATATCTTTTTCTGCAAACTACTAAAATTTCGCATTTGCAATCGCTGCGCGAAATTCAGACGATTTGAAATTAGATCAATCGATTCCAATTTAGTAAGTAAGTAATGCGCAATTGACAAAATTTCAATCAATTAAAATCAATAGGTTTATCCAATGTTGACTACATAAGTCACCAAGAGGACACCATGATAACTTGATATCAGGTTTTTAAATTCGAATTGCGATTTTTTCTATTCCTATTTTTTACTTCACTTAATTTTTTTTATGGTTAGATGAAGTCAAATTGTTGCCTTTGCACATTTCATAACCTTCACTTGTTAAAAAAAAAAAAAAAAAAAAAAAATCAAATAATGAAATTTTTTGTCAAAGGTCAAGGTCTAAGACAGAGAGTAACTTTCATGAGCAAAAAAAAAATTTGAAATAATTTTAGAATAAATCATCTCCCATCATCCTATTCAACGTTTACCAATTAAACTAAACAATAAATAATTTAGAAAACCAGAAATAAACTTGAAATTTTTATTTATTTATTTGTTTTTTTTTAAAACTAAAAGCGAAATTTCTAGTTAATAAGACGGTTTTGTTTGCTTTCTTGCTTCAACTTGCTTTTGCTTCTTTTTTTTCCATCCATTATTCAGCGGTGTTAATGCTGCTGTTGCTATTTTAAAATTTTAAAATTCAAATTGAAATGAATACTTTCAACAAAATAAAGAGAAAGCTAAAAAAGCTTTCATTTCTTGACCTTCAAATAAATTATTCTCTACAATTTTTCATTTTTTGAATAAAAAAAGGACGAGAAAAAAGAAGAAAGAAAATTTAATTAAAATTAAAAATTGCAAAATTTGAATGCCGTGATTTGTAGTGCAATAAATTTGATCCAATTTTCGATCTTTTTTTTTTTTTTTTTTCTTCCAGATGAGCTAAAATTGATTAGAAATATCCAAAAATAGGCTCATGAAATTAGTTTGAAATATCTTTTATGTTATATAAATAAATTATCCTTTTCTTATCCTTCATATTTAGAATATAAATGCCTAAAATATTCTTTCTACATTGATTAGCAGCACATATTTTAAGGCATATCGGCTTAGTTCTTTTATTTAAATATTCTTAATTTTAGTTAATCATTTAAAGTTTCACAATTTTTAAAAATTGTCATCTTTCCAACGAATATTTGCATTACTTTAAGTGCCAAATGTAAGCATGAAGGGGTTTGGTAATTGGTAAATTTCGCAACAATCTAACATGAATGTATCTTATCAGTTGTTATCATATTCTTATGTTTTGTTCATTTTTCTGTCCGTTTGAACGAACAGAAAAATTTATTATTCATGCCTAAGTCATGCAGGCGTTATCATATCAACTTTTACTTTACTTATTTCTTTATCCTTATCAACTTCACCTTACTCACCTGTCCTCTGCCACCAATGCTGTGTATGGCTCTTTATCTTGATCAAGCATTTATTCTTATCACCTGTTAACATATCTCTGCTATCTCACTCATCCATCCCTCTTTATCATCATTATCATCCCTTTTACCGCATTCCATCTCATTCTTTCGTCTTTCATCCTTTGATATCAGTGATCAGTATATCATGAACCAGCATTGTGATATGATATCACGAAAATCAATCGATAAGACCATTTGTAATTTTTCCTGTTTGTGCAAATCTGTCTGAAGAACGGTAGAAATGACGTGCTTTTACGTGATCCGATCGGTAAACTGAAATCTTTATGTGATCGGCACATATTTTACACTTAGTGATGTTTTGTTATAATTGTTTTTAATTTTCATCTTTAATTCAACTTTAAGTTTTTTAATTCAAATGCGAAATTAATAATGTTCAGTACACATTTAATTTCTTCAGAAAACATTTTTTTTTTTTTAAATAATATATATATATATATTATTTAAGAAAGAATATATATATATATATATTTCTAATTAAAAAATATAATATAATTTAATTTGTTTCTAATTAAAAAAAATATAATTTATTTCTACTTAAAAAATATAATTTAATGGTAATAATCCGTGAATAATGCAGAATTAACATATATATATATATATATATATATAAAATATATAAATATATTAAAAATATATAAATATATTATTATATATTTTATATATATATATATATATATATAAAATATATAAAAAATATATATATATAAAATATAATTTTAATAATGTTAATTATATATATATATATATAATTAATATATATATATATAATTAGAAATATATAATTAGAAATAGCATTTGCCCTTTCTTAGTGGTATTTAATTAAAATTCTTGATTTTAATTCACTACATCAGTAAAATGCACACCATTAAGAGTGATTGTAAAAAATTAATTCAAATTGTTTTACTATAACTGTTTACTTATTAAATTGTTCACTTGTTTATTTTATAATTGTTTACTTTGTATTTCTCCCTTTCTTTTTTTTTTCTTTTTCCTTTTTTGGCTGACAACTTCTTCAACATCAGGAAGAAGTTTCGAATGTTACAGCAAATTTCTTAGGTTATGTGAAATTCATAATTACTGCGCAATTAATTTTTAATTTTGAGGAAGATGTTGACTACAATTTACAGGTAAATATATTTGGGTGCACAATAGAAATTCAACCAATTTATCTTTTCATCACCCAACTCACATGTTCCTGTCCTTGTACATTTTAAATAAAATTCACTCACAATGCTTTTCCATCAAATTTAATTTATCATATTCAGCTGTAGCATGATTACTTATTTATACATTTATTTGTTCAGCACTGTTGGATTTTTCTTCTCTTTTTTTTTTTTTTTTTTGCATGATATTAATTAATTTATTTGCTAAATAATTGCACTGTATTGTACTGTATGCTGATTTAACTGATTATATCGTAATTGTTTATTTGTTCAGCATTACAATCGTTGTTTAATTATTTACATGCTATTTTATTGAGTATTGTTGGTTTTTACTTCTCTTTCCTTCATTTTTTTTTTTTTCTTTTTAGTATTCAGTTTTTTGCTAAGTAAATTCACAACTATATTGTACTGAGCGTAGATTTAAATCTGTATTATAATTGTATATTTGTTCGGTATTTATATATTAATGGTCCATTTTTTTTACACCATTTCAACTGACTTATTTTATTTGTCTTGTGAATTTCCAAATTAATTATTTATTTTCTTAATCGATTTTCATATCTAATGTTAATTTAATTTCTCAACTAAAAATCTACCCAAAATATTCGGTTGAACTAAGTAGAAACAGCTGTTGAGTGCTTTCGTGCTTCTCATATTTGTTTACTTTTATTAGCTTAGCAAACTTTATGAACAAAATATTCCTTCTTTTTCTCTTTCCCTACTTATTCTCCTTCTCTTTCTTTCCCTTTCCTCTCTCTCTGTTCATCGAATCAGTCTGCTTCTTATTTAAATATTTGACTTTAAACTTGACTTTTTTCCTTTCTTTTTTTTTTTTTTTTTTTTTTTTTTTTTTTTAAAGTTTCGCCTTCCTCTCCTTTTTATTTCATTTCAATTGGTACATTCTTATTGAAAGTGAATAAATTTTTCTTTTCATTAAATGGGCGTCGATATTTGCTTTTGCATTGCAAACCTAAAATTAAATCATTCTGATTTTTTTCAAAAAAAGAAAAAGAAAAAAAAAAGAAGAGGAAGAGAAGAGAAAGGAAATAAAAACAGAAGCGAAATATTTAATTTTAGATTCTAAAAACGTTTGTAATTTAATTTTAAGCTTAAATAACGATTATAATCATCTTCTAACTTCCACTTCTTCCTTCTTCTTTATAATATATTGCCCTATAGCTGCTACCTTAATTAATTGTTCAAATCTGTAAACAAGCAAATTTCAAATTTTTCTACTTAAAAACAAAACAAAATTTTTTTTTTTTTTTCAATTGCTTTCCTCATTTTTTCATTTTTTTTTCTCAAAAATTTCAGTCTTTTAATTTTAAACGAACACCTTAAAATGTCATAAAATAATATTTCCGCTCAATAATTTCATACATTTTTTTGTACTTTTCGTTAAAATTTTAACTTCTTTCTTTCTTTTTTTTTTTCTGTATTTTATCAGCACATTTATCATTAATTCAAAGTGCGCATCATTTTGGTAAAAGTTCCCAATTTTATGATAACAATCCCCTCTGGTCGGATAATTTAAAGGGAAAAAAAAAACCTTGAGATGATGCGATTTAGTTTTTTGAAAGGATAAAATTTTTTCACTTCTTTCCTTTTTTTTTTTTCTTTTTTTTTTTAATGATATATATTTTATTGAAGGTATCATTTGTAACACATTTATTAATACATATGGATTGATTCTTCCAATTAATTTACCGACAGTTGAACTTTTGCTTTGTTACCTGTGTAATTAGCAGTCGAGCAAATTTTAGCTAGTGAAGAGAATAGAGAAACGGATTTAAATTTTTTTTAAATATTATTTTCACTTAATTTTTTTTTTTAAATATTATTTTCAAAAAGATTCGTTTTTCTGTATAACTTACTTAAGCATAAAAAATATATTTGCATAATTATCATTTATAAAATTAATAGTTGCATTTCTTAAGTAAATGAAATAGCACGATAAAAATAAATCAATATAGCAGTGAAATATTTAAAATTTATTCTCATCCCCAGAAAAACTTTTAATTGGGTTGTTTTTTTCTCTTTTATTCTTAAAAATCATTTATTTGTTTTGCCATCGAATACGAAAAGTTTTAAGTTAAAAGCGGAAAAACGAAAATTAATGGAAGTTTGACGGTCTGTTTTTTCTTTGTGAACAAAAGATTTCAGGTTTTTCTATTCTGTCAAGGAAATGGTGAGGAATTTTTAGCAAAATAACCATTCAATATCTTTAGATAAATGAAATTGCTCAAAAAAAAAAAAGAAATTTCAAGTCTCAACTTCTCTTTTTTTTTTTGTCAGAATTCATCTTTTTTAAGATTCTTTTTTTTTTTTTTTGTAAGAATTCGTCTTTTTTAATTTTTTTTTAAATTTTCAAAAATATGAATGATAGCACTGGTAATATAACATAAAGCTGCTTATGATTGATTTACCTTGATTAGCATGTTGATCAACTAAGAAATTTTGTTGCAGCAAACTCGTTTCAAAGTTTAAAACTTCAAATTTTAAAAAAGTATTAATAAAACTTCATTCCTCTTCCACTGCCATGCTAATCGAGTTTTGATATTGCCGTACTTTTCTTTTTAGCAAAAAGTCTAAATTCATTTTCAAAAATTTGTTCATTTATTAGTCATAAGTTATTCCAAAATTTTTTCATTTGACTTTCTACCAATTATTTGATAACTTTCATTACATTCTTCTCAAACGTATCTCATCAACATATATACATCCAACCATTTGTCGGTTTTCTATATGTATCATATATTTAAGTTTGAATTGTGCTGTCGCTTGCAAAATATAAAAATGTTCAGTTTGTATTTGCATATCTGTTTATTGATATTCATTTCATGTTCATATTTATATTTCTATTCACCACCATTTACATATTATTTGTCAGTCTTTTTCTTCTAGACTGATTAATTTGAATTTTAAATGAAAAAATATAAATTCGCCAGCTTCTAGCTTACTGAAAATGAATACAAGCCTCTCTAATATTATCACAAATGCCAGAAAAAATACGGTTATTACGATTAGTGCTACTGTGATCATACTGTAAAAGTAAGTTGCAGTTCCATGCTACTATATCAATCACGCAGTGAGAAAATGCTATAGCGGTATTAATTTGTATTAGCTGTATTGTAAAGGTAAATTACAGTAATGTGTGATAAACCAGATTGAGTAAATTGCAGTAACTTAACACTGTTGAGCAAAATGATGGATTGCTGTGAGGATAAATTACACTAACATTATACTGTATCAACAGCAGGAAAATACGGTAAGATAATACTAAATCATTTTTTTAGGCTGAGTAATACTGATATTAATATTAATAAGAGTAATGGTATTCCAGCATGGGCCAAAGTGGCCTTCAGTTTGCAAAACGGTTATAAAAAGGTTATATTTATTATAAAACGGTTATATTCTAAGAACAATTTACATTAATGGAGCACTGTATCAATCTCACTGTAGCCTACAGTAGTGAGACGCTGGATTGACTTTATTTTAGTGTCTGTTATGTCAGTTATAATACGATACTGTGATAGTTAATATTTTGAAATATTCGGTCAATTTTAATTTATTTACTCTTCAGCTGAATTAGTTAAAATTTGCAACCAATTATGGCTAAAATGCAACTAACTTTGGAAGATTTCATAAAAGTTTATTGATCAGATCTTAAAAAATTTGAAGATATTGTTTCCACCGTTTCATTAAGTTATTCTTAATTTAATTTCATTGACAAAAGATAAAAAATATGTTTAAAAAAAAAAATGTCGTCTAAACTAAAAATCCTTTTAGTCATACTTCCAGAGTTTTGGATAGCAATTATCCATAGAATTGCTCGCAACAATCTTGCTCCATCTTCAAATGTAGCTAAAAATTTCATTATGTTGAATTTTGTTAAAATATAATCCTTCAAGCTAATCTTTCACTCCTACGACTATTTTCCTTTTATTCATCAGTTTGTCATCAGTTTTAATTAATGAAATGGTTTCATTTTATCGTAGCATCTGTTCAGTCTTCGACAAGAGTTTTTCAGCCTAGACATTTAGATGTAGTCTTAATATGTTTCATTTTTTTAAAAATGATTTTCGATATTTCATGTCTCAAGAGCCTAATTTATTCTGGATATAACTTCAGTTCTTTCTTTACTTAACTCTTATTTTACAGCTGTGACCAACTGTTCTTGCTGAATTTATTCGATTTCACTATGCTAGTAAGTTTTTTAGATTGAGAACTTCTAGCACTTTAATAATTGGGTGTTTAAATTGACTAATTACTGGCCACATGAAAGTTTCAAGTTACTTCCGCATCTTTTTTTCAGTTCCGATTTACCGGAGCACTTCATTTGATATGTTTTGTTACCACTTAATTAGATAATTTTGCTTAACTGGATGTTAAAACAGATTACTTGAAAAAAAAAAAAAAAAACAAACTAATGATTTGTGCCACAAAAGTATTTCTTCCCAATGACTTGTCTCTTTTTGCGTAAATCAGAGAGTTTTCTCCAAATTTTCAGGATTATTTCAAAAATTTACCTTTTTTCTTTAAAAAGCAAAAAATTAATTAATTATTCTTGCGACAAAAATATACGTTGCTGAAGAATAAGGCCATTTATTCATTTATATAGTAAGAACATGTTTTACCTTTTTCCGCTACTGTTGAGAAATTCAGTTAATAATTTTCCTGATTTTACTTTTATTTATAGCATACTGTAATTTTTTCAAAGTAATTTCTATATCTTTTTCATAAACAGTAATAGTAATAATACCGTATTATTTTAATCACGAATAATAGAAAAAAATTAAATTCGATAAATTTTAAAGGAAAACAATTAGAGGGAAAATTAAAAAAAAAAAAAGAAATATATTTCATACTGCAAATCAACAAACTAAATGAACTACCAAATTAAAAAAAAAAATCAATTAATTCTACAAATGATATTATAATTATTGTTCATTTATCATTCATTTAATCAATGTTTTATTAAACCGATGCATCTTCTAATCTTATCATTATTAAATGATCAGTTAGTCATTAAAGCATTATTTGTTCAGTTATCATCATTGTTATTATCATAATCAGCTACTCATTTCAACAACATTCGCATATTTAACATCACTGATGTTATCACTGTTGCTTAAATTATAGAGCTAGTCCTCTTTCTTCATTCTTATTGCCATTATTAATGTTATTCATATTGTCTTTATCACTATCATTCTATAACATGATATTAAAGCGATAATTTGTTCCTGTTATTAATCGATTTTAAATTTGTATTTTTATATTTTTTTAAAATTTATATTTGTTATATCATTTTTCTTTTTTTTTTTTCATTCATTAACTATTTATCTTTCAGTAAGAATGGAAGTGGAAATATTGTTAGGAGAAATTGAATTTTTTCCTTAGGAAAAAAGGGGAAGGAAAAAAGAAATTAAATAAAATACGGTAAGATTGATGAATGCATTATTAGCCAGGAAAAAAAAAAAGGATACTATTAAATTGGTGAAATAAATTGGAAATAAAAAACTAAAGTACTGCAAATGCTATAAATGAAATTCGAAAATGTGACGCATTCAAATGAAATCAAATTATAACCGTTCCCTTCTAATTAAAAAGCAAATTGTTTTATTTGAAACAAAGATGAAGCTGAATTTTTCAATTTGTTTTAAAATAATTTTAAATTTCTTTCCAAAATTTCCGTCTAATATTTTGAATTTCAAAATGGAGCAGTGCTATAAATTTGTTTTTTCATTTAAAAAAAAAAAGAAAAAAAAAGAAGCTAAATTCTCGACTGAAAAATAAAGCTAGCTTCTGAAAAAGAAAAAAAAAAACAGAAGGCAAATAAAATTTATTCCAAAGCTAGTTGTAATATTTTCTTTCTCTACTTCAGACATTTGAAATAATTTTTTTGTCGTTTAACAGAAAAAAAAAAAAAAAAGAAAAAAGCTAAGAATTTAAAGCATTTTTCAATTTTCAACAACAAAAAAAAATTTTTCAATAATATCCATAGCTTTGTAAACTTTTTTTTTTTTCAATTTAGTATGTATATATAAAATTAAAATTATATTTTTTTCTCCTTCTTTTCAAAATTTATTTGAGTTTTTTCTTTATTTTTTTTTTTTAAATCGAAAATTTTGCCCCATTTTCTTTCTCTCTTTTTTGTTTAGTGAGTTAGTAATTCAATTTGAATTTCCAGTTATGCTTTTTTTTTCTTAAGTTCAAATTTTTGCACGAATCTATTCGGTGTTACGATTTGCATTTCACTTCTCACAAGCTATTTAAGTTACTTCTCCAAGTTTCTCCTTATTAAATCATCAAATTTTACAACTATTAGTAATTTCTAGAAAAAATTCCATTTAATGCAAATTTTTGTGATTTATAAATTTAAATTTTATTTTTCCTTTCTTTTTTTTTTTCAGAGTATATTCTCATAATTTTTCTGCAAAATTTTATTTAATGAACAATTACACTGATTTTGAACTATCATTTATGCTTCCTAAATTCAAAACTTCTAAATATATCTGCATGATTTAATTCTGTCATAACTGATTGAATTCACTTTGAGCAAATTTAAATATTTGAAAATGAGAGGAGGAAAAGAGTGCTTATTTTAAGAGTGCAGAAAAGGAGAAGAGTTAATTATTAAGTTAATTGATATGTAAGAAGATTAAGCGACAGTAATATTATTGATATTCTCTTGAGATTTGAAAATGAATTTTTTCCTGTTGCGTTTTCTTTTTGTTTTTTAATTCAACATTTTCATTGTAATTGATTCATTCAGTCGTTTGAACATTTCATAAATAAGTACAAAGAAAATAAAGGAAAAACGATAATTTGTTTACTTGCTCAATTGGATAATTGATAAAAGTTTGTCAAAATTAAATTTATATTTTAATAAAATTAACTAGAATTTATTTATTTTTTCTTTTAATATGAATGTTTTGTTAATAACTTTCTTGTTTGAAATCTCTGGGAAAATTTTTTTTTTTTATTTAGAAAATAAGAATTTTATTTTATTTTTTTTTTATAGAGAAGAAAATAATTTTGTTTCTTCTAGTAGCAGAATTTAACTGATTGATAAGATAAACTGAACTGATTGCAAACAGTTTAAGAATTGAAAAACATGATAAAGCATATTTTTTAATTTCATATCACACACTTCGATTTTCAATTATGCTACCAAACATTTCAATTTCTTCTCTTTCTCAAACTTTTTTTTTTTTCAGCTTTTCTCTTCAAATTCTTTTCATAAAAGAAAAAGAATTCTTTCATTTCGTTCTTGTGATTTGCATAAATTTATCGTTATTTAAAGATGTCAGTATTTTGCTATTGACAATTCCAATTATTTTATAGATAATTATTTGCAATTAAAATTGATTCCTTTTTTTTTTGAATAGAACAAAATATTTTGATACTATCCTTTTTATAAATAAAGAATTTTTTTTTTCTCGTCTGCAATCCCTTACCTTAATTAAGCTGCATACACATAACGCAAGATAGGTTTTCTTAACAAAACTTGCTCTTTTAATGCCTTATATAGTTTAATTAAGGTAAGAGAACAGGTAGGTATGATGCGTGGACATACACGCGCGTTGACAGACAATCACGTATTTACTGACTTACTCTCAACTGGCAATACGGATTGTAAGACTCATTACTGACAAGACTATATCTGCTTGTTCGTGAACGCTTGCGTATGTGAACGTGCGTGTCTGTATATGTATGTGACGTGTGTGTATGTGAATGGAAATAAATTTCTCCATATGTATGTCGGTGAATGTAGATGTCTGTGTAGGTGTAAAAACTCATTGAAATTGTCGCTGATGCTAATTTAAAGTAACATTATAAAGTATTAAATTTACCCCTAATTTTACACTAAGTTAAAATAATTCCAAAAAAAACATTATTTAGTTTAATTAACCTTAAAATGATGTTTTATCAATGAGAATAGTTTAATCTGATGAAATTATGCTATATTATCAGTAAGGTCATATGTGTCGAACTGCATAAAACTACTATTACATGTGAAATGAGGAGAAAATTAATTTTTACTCCACCTCTTATCAGTATCATATAATGCTACTGTTCTAAAAGGATAATTTAGCCCTCGATTGACGGTACTGGAGAAGTTTCAAATAATTTCCAAGTAATATATTGCATTAATGAATCTCATATGATGCAGTACACTTAATCTCCAAATTACTTTATCATTATTCCACATTCGATTAACTTCAAACTAATGCCGAATCGTGTTAATCTTGAATTAATATAATTTAATGCTAATTAACTGCACTACTATTATTCATTAGGAAGTAGTGGTTTTGAAAATGTCATACCATACATAATGTTAATGTTACGTTATCAGAAAAACAAACTACCATACATTAATATTGTACAAATGCTACTTTACCATTATCATTATGTGATGTTAATGAGTAAACCTCTAATTAATATCATTGTCTGTTGCTTAACACACTGTGCAGTTTCAATTCAGTCGCAATGCATTATCGAACCAGCCTCTCATTAACACCAATTAATGTTCTCTTATCACTAATCACTATTACTTAATGCCTAATTTACCATATGCAACTAGACCTCTAGTCACATTTCAATCACTGTCCAGTATTAGATATCATTAATCACATATAATTTTAATTAGTATTACGTAATGCCACTATTATCATGTTAACGTCGGTCTGTGTGTGTGAGTGTCTGGGTGTGTATGTGTTCGTACGTGTGTGTGAGTGTCTGGGTGTGTATGTGAGTGTTGTGCGTGTATGTGAGTGTTGTGCGTGTATGTGAGTGTTGTGCGTGTGTGTGAGTGTCTGGGTGTGTATGTGAGTATCAGTTGTGTATGTGTCTGTCTGTGTATGTGGTGTTAACCGGTTCAGCTCGCTTCACGGGAAGCCAAGCATCGTGGGTTTGCCTTCTGCCTGTCGTCTCTTCATTTTATTACCTGTTACCCAATTTCAGTGTCCACTTTAATTAATGACAACGGTACAATTTTAAATTTCGGAATTGTCTACAAAATTTTCCCTCTTCGAAAACTTCCAATTTATTTAATTCAACGAAATTTTCATGCAAAAAGAAAAATTTTGGTGCAAAACTTTTTTGTTGCTAGCATTTTCTTCATTCCTCCATTTATGCCATTAAGACTGAAATATTTTAAGACTCATTCACCTCAAACCTTTCTCTGTCTGTCGAAGATTTCATTCCCATTCTTCCACTTATTTCAGATTTTCCGAGGGCTTTCCGAAGCGAAAGTTTCTGAAATGCTAAATTTTCAGCTAGAACTCGAGAATTTAGCTTTTCCTAACAAATTTGCTGAAACTTCTAATTAATGACTTTTTTTCTTCGCAATATTTCACCAGTCAGTTAGTTCACTGCTAAATGCTTTCGTTCTCAGGATTATCATTTGGAGAAATGTATCAGTTCTGTGCATACGGAAGAGTTTTTCAGCATAAAATACATTTTCAAAAAGGACTTTCTTCAAAAAACTAAAAGAAAGTTTCAGATTAAATATTTTGATGATTTTACTAATTATTATTTACATTTTCTTTTTTTTAAATTTGAAATTTTTAGAAATGTGTTGGTTGTATGGGTGGAAATTATAACTTAAAAAGCAGTTTCATTTTTCTTTTCACAATTTTTCACTAATCAAATTTGCACCATTTGTTAAACTTTATTTTAATAATCCCTTGTAAATTTACTGATTGTTTTCCCTCTCTTTCTCTCCTTCCCCCTCTCTCTCTCTCTCTCTCTCTTTCCCTTCCACTTAATTAATTGCACCATATATTAGTGTTTTTTTTTTTTTTTTAGCCGAATACGCTTTTTTTTGCACTTATCACTGAATTGATAAGAGAAAGTGAGGTAAAGGCTGGGCAGATAAAAAAGATGAAATGTTTTGAAAACGAAAGAAATTATTTCGAAAGAAATTTAAGCTGTTTTAACATTTTTTTTTCTTCAATTTTAATTCTTTCTGGACGAAAAAAAACAAAAACAAAAAAATTCTCGACTTTTCCCNAAAACGAAAGAAATTATTTCGAAAGAAATTTAAGCTGTTTTAACATTTTTTTTTTCTTCAATTTTAATTCCTTCTGGACGAAAAAAAAACAAAAACAAAAAAATTCTCGACTTTTCCCTCAGCCTTCTTCACTTTTAATTGCTACTACTTTTTAGTTTTTTTTTTTTTTTTGTTAAACTTTTAACAATAATTCATTTCATTTTGCAAAATACAAACTGAAAAATGAATTAGAAAAATCAGAAAAAAGAAAACAAAAATTATCACAAAATGAAAAAAACTTTCATTTTTTTAAATGCAACTGAATTTAATTAGCGTTTTCCAACTGATTTGCATACTTTATTCGAATTCAAATTGATATTTGACATCCAAAACTTATTTAAAGGGAAGAAGGAAGAAGTGGAAAAAAGACTATTCCTTTACTTTTTTAAATATTTCTTTATAGAACAAATACTTGCATATTTTTATGTTTTATGCTTTCCATAGTTTCTTTTTTAATTGATTAATTTATTTGCTGAATTTCGAAACATTTTGCTCACGTTATCATTTCCATTTACTATTTATTAACTATCATTATTATTAATTTTATTAACTTCTATTAAATTTATTTTATTAAACAATTAACTCATTAAATCATTATTATTCTTGATTATTTTGTGGATGTTCTTATCATTATAATCATTGCTTTATTCATTTTTCCCTTATCTGTAATGAGAGTGAATTTTTATTGTGAAATATTTTTTCGTGAAAAAAACTAATGCAATTAATAATTTCAACAAAAAATGAAAATTTATTTCGATATTTTCAGGATCCATCCTATTATTTATCTATAAATTGAAATGCTTTCCAATTAAAAAAAAAAAAAAAATAAAAAAATGGGCCAAAGTTACTATACCAAAAACAACATTTTTTGTTCAAATAACGAATAAATTATTGCAATTACACTGCTGTAATGAAGCAATTTTTATACTTCTGTCTTTTAAAAACAATTTAAATTTTGCTAAGCCTATTAAAATTAACTTAAAATTTCTTAGAAAAAAAAAAATGAAGAAGAAGAAGAATGATGAAACGAGTTTTAAATCCACTTTTAAACGAGATCCAGTAACTAACAATTCGATGCATGTGTAAATATTTACATCTCTAAAATTTGCTGTTATCTTTCTTTGTTATCATTTCAAACAAAGATTCCGACTATGCTTTCTTCCTTTCTTCTTAATTTAATTTTTTTTTTCTTTTTTTAAAATGATAAAAATAATGCACACCCATAAGTTATGCCATACTAATCACTGATAAAAATCACATTTAATTCCTTTTCATTCTTTCATTTTAAATTTACCTGCATTTTAAATTCTTTTTTTTTTTTTTTTTTTTTTTTAGAAATTTTAACAATACAAAAATGTTCAAATGAGTTATGGAATTTGGAAAGTTTGATAGAAAGATTTTTTAAGTTAAAATTTCATGAAATAATTAAAGCAGCACTTAATTAAAGTGCAAATTATACGTTTTATAAGGTAAGAAGAGATAATTTACTCGTTACTTTTGATAAATTAACAAATACATACAACATATTAAAGGCACCTTTCTTTTCTCTTTGGGATTGCTTATTTCTATGATTACTTTCTAGGAATATAATTGAATAATTAGTGGAGGAAATGATCAAAGTAAATTAATTATAGGTGCCATAATTCGCATGTTTTTTTTCTTGCAATTATTGCTTAACAAAAAGATTAAAATCTGAAAAAAAAAAAACGAATAGAAAGAAAATTCATAAATTTCTTTTAATTTCTCAATATGAATAATTTTTCAGTGGGGAAAAAATTTTTGAATGTCTCAAATGTTTCCACTTTGCATATAGTTGATTGATTTGGCTGTTAAAAGTGACAAACAAAGATTGTCAAAGGATTTCTTGGCCTAAAATGTTTGTCACATAAAGTTTCCGACCAAACTTAAGAAAAAAGATTTTGGGCTTAAATTCCTTGTTGATAAAGTGATCATTGGTCAATTTTGATTAGAAATAAAACTTTCAAGTTGAATTTTAACTTAATATTTAGTTACTCGTTGCAAAAGATCATTGATCAAATCCGAAAAAAAAAAGATTAAATTAAACTTTTGCACTTCAATTTTAATTTAATGAAAATCTTTATTATAAAGATTACTGGCGAAGTTTAATAAAAGAAGAAACTTTTGACTTGAATTTTAATTTAATTGCACGGCCTTATCTGATTTGCTTAACATTTTTGAATTGCAATCGTATGCTTTTTCTATTTTTTTTTTTTTTTTTATGAAAAAAAAATTCTTTTGAAACGATCTTGTTTTCATGTGCTTTTTTAACTAAGATATAATTAGAAAATTTCATCATTGATTAATTAAAACAGAACTAATTGTTGGTTGCTAGCTCGTATTTTAATATTTTCCATAGGTTATTGCACTAGTTTACAAACAGTTGTAAATTTTTTAAAGTGTGATTTAAACAAAATTTCACGAAAATTGATTTTCATTTTCTCTTAATTTGGATTAAACTTAATATTAACTAATCAAATGCTAATTAATATGAGTGTAGCATATTACGTGTCCCGTGTGACGTAACAAACAGCTGCATTAGTTTGTAAAAGCGCCAAGTAATACGTAAGTAATAAATTGTAATACGCAATAGCAAGAGTAATAACAATAATAATAATAATAACAATAATAATAATAATAATAATAATAATAATAATGATAATAATAATAATACGTAGAAGCGTTAGGTAGCTTTTGTTTTTTCCAGAATCAGACTCACTAAGTTAAGTAAAAAATGATGAAAAATAAAACTATGCTAAGCGTAGCTAATAATAATAGTGATAATGATAAATGGTTACTCTGTACGACTGATAATCAGTTATGGTGATATTGTTATTGCTAAACTATGATCAATGGCAAATTTGTTTTATTTATTTATTTTTTTCAAAGAAAAAGAATTTTATAATTTGACCAGTTTTTTTTTTTTTATAAATTTGTTCCGGATTATAAATTTTCCTCATTATGCGGTAAAGATTTTTTAAAGATATATTATTTGCTTCCGGATACCTGAGTAATTTTTCTGTTCTGGATATATGGCCATAATGATACCATTCATCTTTTCGTTTATCTTTTCCTGTTTACATACCTAACTAATTTGAAACTACTTTCTTTTTTTTTCCCCTAGCCTTAATTCCATTTTTTTTTTTTTTTTTTAAAGCATAAATGGATGATTTCATTATTCATTTATATTGACTTTTCCTTTTTATTGCTTAGCAAATTTTTCAAACTGATTATAATTGATGCCATCTCAGAAAAGTGTAATTGTAAGTTTCATTTCAATCCGAAATAGTTTTTCTCTTTTTTTTTTTCCTCTGATCAATTTTTGAATAACTTTTTGAACAGCCAAAGTTATTTGCTTTATTCTGATTGCTAATGTAAAAGTTTGTCACGTTTAACATACTCTTTCACTCCTAAAAGAGCTGTTGAAATTTTCGATTAAATTTTTTTTTTCTTTTCTTTTTTAGTTTTCTTTCCTTTTCTTTTTTCTTTTTTTTTTTAAATTTTTGCTTTTCGAAAATGATGCATCCATTATTTTTACTTATGGAAAAAGTTTTTATATTTTTATGGGAAAAAAAAAGCTAATCTTTACAGCTGTTTCTTTTTTTTTTATTTTTCCTTTTCTTCGCTAAATTTTCTCAACTTTGTTTATTTTAATTAATTAGTCTCTTTATATAGTTATTTGTTTATTTTTTCCAATCTATTTGTTTAGTCATTTATTATTTGTTTATTTTTTCCAAGGGAGAGAGGGAAAGAGAGAGAAATGGATGGATTTCGTGTTGAAACAGAAATGAAAACAATTGATATTATCAGTGATATCATCGAAATATATCTTCCACTTCTTATTTCAAACTTTTCAGACATTTTCTTTTCACCCATTTCTTCTATCAAAAAAGTGTCAATTTGAAATTTTTTTTTTTTTTTTGAATCAAATTTTCCCATTGTCAATCATGAATTTTTTGACTACGATAACAGAGAGATTTGTTTTGTTTATAGACTTATTTCCATAGGGCCATATCATCTTTTTTTTTCTTTTCTTTTTATTTTCGCTGATCATCTCTTTTCAAAAAATTATCAAAAAACTTTTGGAAATTTCAATTTTTCAAAAAAAAAAAAAAAAGAATAGAAAAAACTGATTGTTCATGTTTAAAAGAATAATTTCTCGAAATTCAANGTTTTGTTTATAGACTTATTTCCATAGGGCCATATCATCTTTTTTTTTCTTTTCTTTTTATTTTCGCTGATCATCTCTTTTCAAAAAATTATCAAAAAACTTTTGGAAATTTCAATTTTTCAAAAAAAAAAAAAAAAAAAAGAATAGAAAAAACTGATTGTTCATGTTTAAAAGCGTTGAATAATTTCTCGAAATTCAGGTGATATTTAAATACAAATTTCCAATGATGACAACTGATCATCACATAAACCGATCCAATAGCTCAACAAATATTTTCAATTTTCTTTTCAACAATTCTCTCTCTCTCTCTTTTTTCTTCTTTTCAAAAAATATGCACAAAAATTTGTGATTATATATTTACAATTTTTTTCTCGAGATTTCGTCATTTAAACTTAACGATTACCCTTTATTTTCCGATCTATCGAATAACTGTTTTAATTTTATTGGCCCTTTCATGTCGAAAACACTTTTTTTTTTTTTTCTTTCAAACATATGCACTTTTGAAATTGCAATAATTATAATCATTATCATTGCGCTATTGTCACTTTGGAGTAGCAAAAAGGAAAAACAAAACAATCATATAATATTAGTATTAGCTATTGCTGGAAAATTAAGCACTCATAATTAATTAGCATGAAATTTAATTTCAATTTCTCCATATACATTTCCTTTTTAATTTAGTGTAAAATGTAATATTTTAATGCGACTTTTTTTTTTTCTTTTGAGGGAAAATTTAAATTTGTAAATTACGATTTATCCAGAAATTCAAATTAATATCATTACTGACCATCTTACTCGTTCTCATGAATTAGTTAACTGTTTTGTTTGATAGGATAGACAAATTTACACATTATCAGCAATCATTATTGTTGATAAGGCAATGTTTTTATTTCCTGTAATTATAAAAGCAGTTAGTATTTTTATTGCCTATTTAATTATGAAGAAAGCAATTACTGACTAACTAATTACTGTCAATAGAGTGAGTATGATTGAAGAAATAATTTACTGTGATATAGTGGCGTAAAAGTAATTAGAGTACAATTATTGTTGATATATTGGTATTAAGATGATTATTAATCATTGAAAATCGTAATATTGTGCAAAAGTTTGTTAAAACATCATTATTATTGCTATTGCTATGTTGAGTAAATAGTACAAAACTATTACTTATCCATAAGCATCCATTGATAATTTAACACTTTTCATCAATTTTAATTTAAATTCGTTTCTTGTTGTATTTCATTTCTGTCACATTCCGATAAATTATTTTTTTACGATAGTTCATTTCAGATATTGGTAAATTGCACTGAAAAACAAAAACACGGAAGTAAAAGAAGGAGAAACTAAACAAACGAAAAAAAAAAAAAATCATTTGCGCACCAATTAATCAAGGCGCAATAGCGCCATCCGTATAGCGATTTTTCAAGCTAATTATTACTGAATATTTCAATATTTGCTATAATTTCTTCTTATTCATCTGTTTGCAAATTGAATACAGCGAAAAAAAAAAAAAAAAAAAAAGGGAAAAAATTAGAAACAAAAAAGAATTGTAACGGATGATTGTATGTGAATATTTGCATATAATATGTATTAATATTTTCACACCTGTACAGGTGTATTTTAATTGTTAATTAGTGTGAAGCATAATAAAAGAAGAGGAGCCAAAGGTTGAAGGGAAAGAGGTGAGGAATATTTGAAATAAATCGAATCAAAAATGGTAATGGTTGATAGGCTTAATTGCCGTGTACAATATGTGGATGATTCGGATCCATTCGCCACAACATCATGCTCATCACATTTGGAGCCGAATCGTCCCATCATGTATAATTTCTCACTTCATCAGCCAATCGGTGAACAATTACCGGATGTTATTCGGGCACTTCGAGCACCGCATAAGGTTACCATTACTATTATTATTATTATTATTATTATTATTATTATGATTACCATTATTCTTATGATTATTTTATTAATATTACTAATTTTATAGCTATTTAATCATTGTGAGCAGTCATTGTTAACATTATTGGCAATGCTGTTATCATTATCTTTAATTATGCTTATTATTTTTATCGCTAATGATTATCAGTCATAATTATTATCGGTCACTTTCATTCTGATCAGCATTAAGTTTGTTGCATATTTTTATGTTATAAAGCTTTAATGAGAATATTTCTGAGAAATTCAAATAAATTTGAAATAAATGAATGAAAAAAGATGAAATTGAGAGTGGTAATTTCCATTCTTGATCACCATTAATTCTAAAAAAAATTGAAAATTTTGTTGAAATCTTGAAAATTATTTTAAACACTCAGTAATCATATAATAAGACTGTCGAACCTCTAAGTAAGTCGTTGCAATGTATATCATTATCTTTGATTTGGCTTAATTCAGAATAATAACTTTTTCTTCGTTGTTTTTATTTTCTACTGTAACTGTAAAATTAATTTGTGGGGAAAGGTTTTTTTTAAAAAAAAAGGAAAAATATTTTACAGTTTGAATTGTGCACTAACGATTATATCTTGGAAAAATCTCTCCGATTTTGTCAATATCATCCTTATTACTAATTAGCTAAACCAAAGTTTGATTTCAATTAGAGTTAAACAATTTCATTCATTCATATTTCAAATTAATTAATTAATTATTTGCAGCCTGGCAATGCGGCATTGCAAATCTACAAATATGAGGGCAGTATTGGTGATTATGGCTCTTATTTGGATTCTGAAATGTCATTGATGGAGCAAGAAGATGAACTCGAAATCCTTAAAGCTGATCCGTAAGTTACTCAAGTCAGGAATTAATCTTAGTTTTTTTTTTTTTTTTCACTCTCTATCCTTTCTCTCTCTCTCCCTCTCTTTTTGTGTGAAAGGAAAAGCAAACTAAGCAAAGAAGAAGTGCTCAGAAAAAATTTCTTGAATTATTAAAATACGCCTTAGAAGTATACTTCCCTTTTCCATTTCTCCTTTTATCCAGCAGCAATTTTAGTCTTTTTTTTTTCAAAACATCATAAAATATGTTAATTGTGGAAAACTTTAACACTGCATAGACTATTAAAAATCCTTATTTGAATTTAAAATTAAATCGGAATTCAAATATTAAAGTTATGATAGAGGAATGAAGCGAATAGGAGGACTGTTGTAAATGAAACAATAAAGAGAAAGATAAGAGATGATAAGCGGGTGATTTCGTGTTATGATAGCGATGACACAATTTATGACGATATGAAGGGATGTCCGTATTTTGATTCATTTTAACCATTGCACTATTTAATATAAATGATATCAGCCTTAATATTACTATAACTATTACTTCAACATCAGTACTATTATTATTATTATTATTATCATTATAGTTATTCTCTAATTTTTTTTCTATTTTAATCATTCAGTGTTATTATTTACTATTACAATTATTTTGTGCTGTTATATTTGTTACTGTTAACAATTATTATTTATTGCTATTTATTATTGTTTATTATAATTTACCATTATTTATTATTTACTATTATTTACTTTTATTATTTCCATTTTTCTTTTTTTTTTTCACTTGTTATTTTTTTATTATTTTTGTTGAGTATTATTTACCACTATTATTTTTACTATTATTATTAAAATATTTTTATCACCATTACTTCTTTTGATTGTTACTTTTAATTGACTAATTAAATTACATTACTGATAGTGATATTGTATGTTGATCATTTTGAATGATAACAGCGATTCTTATCATTCCTCCCCTGTTTCATGCCCTTTGAGTATACTTCTTGATCAGTTTATCGATCTGGCCCCAATTAAATCTTTCATCGGCAAGCAGCGGGGTGCCTTTATGGGTAAATCTGAATTCCAAATGTTAAATTTCACATTTCTTTCACTGTACCACCTTGTTCTATCCTTCTTCATTCAGATTATCTCCTATTTTGACCTCTGCTTTTCATCCATTCCATTAATTATTATAATTTAATCATTTATTAAAATTATCAATGATTTTTATTATCACTTAAGCAAATATTTCTAATTTGACGCCTCATCTAATTGGCTATAATTACCGATTCGATTATACGATTCCTAATTTATTCATTATTTTAAAAATTATNCCCGTAATCTTGGAAGCTTTTGATGGTATATTTCGATTGTTTTTTTCATTTATATACATTTATATATATATATATATATATAAATGAAATTTGATCATACGAAATGTTCGATTCTTAATTAATCCATTTACTTTTTTTGACAAATGTTTGAATTATTATTTCCACGGCATGAATAACAGATGATAGGAATTAATATGTAACATTTACATTTGAAAGTATCATTTTCCGTTTTTGTTTTTCGAAATTGATTTTTTTATTGAACTTTTGGTACACAATGCAATAATATTTCCTTAATAATAAAAATAGAAATTTTTTTTTTTTACATTATCACAACAGATTTTGATTTTAAATTACAATGCGATAATAATATTTTATATCATTAAACAGCAAGAAACATGTTTTTTTATACTATTAAATAAACAACATTGGTTGTATTTTTGCCTGCTGCATTTTTTTAAACTTTAATTTTTTTTTTGTTTATTGAGTAACTAGCAATTATATTGCATTGATGATCTTTTGAAACTATTATTTTTCTTTTTCTTTTTGATTAAATATAGTACTTTTTTTTTCCTTTTTTTTTTTTTTTTTTAATTGAGTTTTAATTTCCTTTTTTTTTTCTCCAGATTAATAAGATTTTAAATTTTCGAAATTCTTGATTTTATTAATTATTCATTATCATAGAGATGAAAAGTAACAAATGTGATTGCAATTATGAATAATTTCACGTAATACTTAAAAAAAAAAAAAAAACTCCTATCAAAGTAGTAGTTAATTGATCATATTTTAAATGGTTTCATATCACTCTTTATCTCTCTCATATCTGTGATGTGATATCAGTAGAAATAATAAATGGTATTTATTTACTATCATTAAGTCTTAAACTTTCGTTATCACTGTTTGCTTTCAGTTTTTCTTTTTTTTTTTCTGTTGTTTTTTTTTTTTAAAATGTGATCGAAATTAATGCGACATCTCAAATGGTCAGTAATAGTTTCAAAAGAAAAAAAATATGTGAATAAGAAGCTCAAATGATTATTTTCTTTAATATTTTCTTTCCTTTTTTTTTAATAATTTTTGGAAAAAAATTTCCATTGTCTAATTCATCATTATCATTAAAATATGATAAGAGCTGATTTATTTCATGATTCATTCATCATTTAAAAATTTTCCTTTTTTAAATCATTGTTAGTAATTTTGATGTATTTTATTTTGTTAAACGGGTCAATTTAATCCTACTAATTTTTTTTTTAATTACTATTTACGTTGAATTTTATTGTTCTACTTGCAGTTTCGATTTTTCAATTGCCTTTTTCTTGACGTATTTAATAACCCTTTTAAAACTTTTTGAAACAGTCTTTTTTTTTGAATCAAAAGATAAGGAAGTTCGTTTTTTTTTTTTGTTCTGAAATGGCATGAATTCACTTTTAAAATTGTCTAATTAATTAATTTACTGTAAACTAGAACTATGTAATGTTATGAATTAGTGCGCGCTGATGACCGTACTGATATTTAACTCGATCACTTATCACTAGGTTCATTTAATATCGTTTTCTTGTGATGATCAGTTTTTCTCTTTTCCTTTTTTTCTTTTTTTTTTTTTGATTTCTTAGAAATGATTAGCTAGACTAAGTCGAAACAGAACTTCAGCCAGGTATTGTCGCTACAGAATCCGCATTACCACTGCCTCCATCACGAAATTACCACACGACTGGAAAAATATTATTTTAATTTAACGTTTCAGTATTTCTAAATACAAAAAGAAAAAATGATAATTAATTAAGTAATAAGAGAAGTGTAAAACAAAAAGCAGATTGAGAAAGATATGAAACAGAAGTGTAATTAAAAGTATAAGCTGCTTCATGCGTGTTATCATTTTAAGTGTTCGTGAAATTTCCATAGAAATTATCATTCACGTGAATTATCACTTCAAGATTCAACATCAGAGAATTGTCGAACATATTCTAACAACAGGGACTCATCAAAATCGACAATTTACTAATTCTTAATTCTCTATCAGTGCATTCAATGAACTTCGAGAATGATTGACCTGAATTGAATCACTGTCGTTTGTCATTCTTTCTGTAATATTCAAGAATTAGTGATTGAAACTGAAATTGAGAATTTGAAATTTCAGTCTTTCAATCGCTTAAAAGAAAGGAAATTGAAATTTTACCAATTGTTGAAATTGAAATGAGCGAAATTTTGGAACGAAAAAGGCGAAATATTTCGGAACCACTTGTTGGCAAATGTTATAGCGAAATTCAAAATTCCAAATTGCAATCGGAAGTTCATACTGCTGAAGCTGATGCATATCGTCCTTCTGCTCCAGCAACTAATTTAATTACTACCTCAGATTTACCTGTAAATACTCATTTACCGTTAGCCGTGAAACCTTTGCGTCAATATCAATTGAAATCAAACAGTACAATTAATTCTGATGAATACAGGTTTAGTAATAACTCCTCCACTGTTTCCTCATCATCATCACCATCTTCATCGTCTAAAACACTCTGCAAGACGCTATCCGGTGACTTTAGGCATAATTCCCGAAATATCTTCGATGATACTGCTAAAGCAAAATCACTGCCTGCATCATCATCGACCAACAGTAGCATTAATAATAGCAGCAATATCTCGATGATGAAATTTACACCTGCGATTAATTCAACTTCAATACTCAACAATGCAGCTAGCTGTGTAGCGCGACCCATTTATTGTGATAAGGAAATGATTCGTGATTCCCGCGATTCCTCTGATTCTTGCAATTCCCGCGATGTCGCAAAGATGAAAGCTACCACCACACTTCGTCGATTTACCGATACAGCACCTAGAAAAGCCAAAACTTTGTCATCATCAACAGGTGGCACTGTATCAGCGGTACCATTTGCAGCACCAAATTCATCCGTTGATATTAAATGGGAAATAGCGAAATGTGATATTAAGAATGAAACGATACCACGTACAATAACAACAACAGCAGCAACAATTAGACCAACAACAAAATCAGTATTAAAGGTAATTAGGCCAAGACGGATGACAGTAGCCTGCTCGACGTTAAATGATTGGCCAACTGATAGTTTAACTAGTGCGCAAAAAAATCTCAGTGGAAATGATTCGTTGAAGCGTAGAACAGTGAGAGAGCTACCGAGAAAACCATGGTTTAGCTCATCAGTTGATGGACCACCGGTTGTTCGTGAAACCGGAATTGATGATGATTTAGCATCGAAACGATTAATCTCTACACGACGATTTTCCACCATTAATGATTCTGCAACGGTATCGGTTCAGAAACCCACCGTATTACGATCCAGTAGTCCACATCTTTTCCGGATGAACTTCACGCCACCGCCGAAACCAACCCGAACTTATCAGGAAACTCTTACCGGTCTATTACAGACGAAAAATTCGGAACAAATGTCAAGTGCAACAGTTAAATCAGTACGGAAAGCATGCCCAATTATGGGTAGCTCAAGATTAGCCGCTCCAAATAATTGTCGTAATAGCTCTGATCATAATAGTGATTCCAGAACTGGAACTGACTTCCGGAAAGGTTCAGTTGATACAGTGGAAATTAGTCCGGACATTCGGATGTCTGGGAAATGGCGCAGTTCAATTAATTTACCGTGTGATGCATTTAACCTCGCAGATGAGGATTTAATAATAGCAGAAAATCCCATCGTGAGGTGCTTTTTCATCAAATTTCAAGTTTTTCTGAATTCGTCTGCTGAAATTACATTTTCCATCTAATTAGCTTCGTTTTCAAGTTTCCGAAAATGAATTTACAAACTTTCAACTTTGATTAAAAATCGCATATTGCACAAAATTAAGTTTTATTATCACATAAATCCATGCCATTTTGTATGTATTGAATAATTAGCTAATTAAGTTATTAATTAAGTTAATTTACACTACTGAGCTGCAATAATTGCTTCTTGCATTCTTTTATTGCACAAATTTTCCACGCCAGATAAGACTAAAAAAATGGAAAAATGGGAAAAGTTTAAAGCTATTTTAAATGAGCATAAATCATTCAAATTTGACTTAATTTTTACAGTATCACAAGTAACTGGAGGAATTAAAATTAATGATGGCAAAAAAAAAAATGTACGATATCAAATTTGGAAATAAACTGCTAAATAATTATCAATTTATCATTCAATTCCTTTTTTTTCTTTTCTTAATTTCATAATTTTTTTCCACTTTTATTTTTATTTTTTATTTTTTTGCAGAAGGCGAAATAGTTTGGTAGTACGTACCCAAACGGGTCTTCGAGTTAAAACGATAATTGGTATGTAATTTAAAATATAGTTTATTTTATTTATTGAAACTTCATTAATTACAGAAATATTTCGAAAAAAAGTTTAATAAAAAATTTTTCACAATTTCAAACTCGCATTTAAAAATAGCAATTAATTAATTTACAGATAAATTATTGAATTCAAATGGTCGTGATCAACGAAGAGCACTTTTCTCATTAAAGCAAATTTTTCAAGTAATAAATTTCAAAAAAAGAAAACTTTTCTTCTTGCACACTAAAAAAAAACAATTTTTTTCCTTAAATTATTTTAACAAATTAAATTAGGCAAATTAATTCTTGAAAAAAATGTGGCTGGATTCATTTTCACAATCAATTTATCAATGATTATTGATAGGATGATAAGGATTTGGTACATGAATTTGTACAAGACGGTGGCTTAGAATGTATGATTAAACTTGGGAGAAAAGCTGATCAAAATCATCAGAACTACATCCTTAGAGGTAAATCGCTACTAATTAACTTGATTAGATGAGTAGGAATTTGTAAGACTGATGAAATACATTACATTTACAATTTAACAATTTATATATTTAAAATGATTTTTTGATTTTTTTCAGTTTCGAGAAAAAATAATTAGCAAAACTTATAGAATATAATTGGTCAGAAAGAAATGATAATGACTGATAAATAACAGCAGAGATTATTGTATGATAAAATTGCGAAATCAATTTCTGACTGATCAGTTTTCATTCATTTCTGGCTTTTATTTTCTGCATATGATATGTGAAAGATTATCATTTTTGATAAACTGATAAGAAATTGATGGCAAAATTTAACTCAAAATTAAAATTTAAATTATTTCTAGCATTAGGCCAAGTAATGCTTTATGTTGATGGCATGAATGGTATCATTGCTCATATCGAAACGATTCAGTGGCTTTATGAATTGCTTGATTCGCCGGTTTGTTATTGGTCTTTAGTTTATTGTAAATTTAAAAGAAAAAATTCAACAATTAATTAAATTTCACAGCATTAACTAATTTTTTTTCTTTATGTTGCCGAAAAAGCGAGTAAAATAACGTTAACTTTACCTTTTAAATAAGTCTATTTAAAAGAAAAGAAATTTGATTTTAGCAAATTTTAAACTTTATTTTGTTTCACGTTCTTTTAAATGACACTAAAATATTAGTTCAGTATTTTTTCTTGAATTTAGTTAATTTATTCTTATTTACAAATACAATTATTAGTAATTAATTAGATGATAATATGATTAGGCTTAGTGAAAGTTGAGGATTGCCAAATTTCCATTTCTTTACTCGAATGCATATTCTTAATTTTGCATGAAATAATATTCATTATAAGTTTATGCAAAAACAATTTTTGTTTGCTAAAAATTATCATTCATTAATTGCACAAAGCAATGTTGAGCAAAAAATTGAAATATTTATAAAATGCGCCTTGTTGATTAATTGCGAAATTATTATTAATTAGTCATTAAAACATTATGTCTCGTTGGAAATTTTCTTAGAGAAATTAAAATTTTACAGCTTTTTTTTTATTTCTGGAGAGCAAATTTTTTCTGTTCATTTATTTTTATATATTATATAAAAATTTAGAAAATAAGAGGAGTTAAAAATAATATTAGACTAGGCTGAAAGAAACTGTCTAGAAGAAAAATTAAAGTTCAAGATGATTTATGTTTGATAACTTGAAAAAGTTTCTAAAGAATGCATATCATAATTAACAAATCAAATTTTATTTGAATAGTTTGATATATAAGTTCTATATATATAGAACGGTCCGGTTCTTAATTTTAATTAATTTCAGTATCGACTAGTTGTGAAAACAGCATTGAAATTATTATTGGTATTTATTGAATATACGGATCATAATGCGTTATTGCTAATGACGGCTGTCACCAATGTTGACAAAGCTAATAGTATGTTTGTTTTTTCCTTCCTCTTATTTATTTATTTTTCATTAATAAAAACAAAAAAAAAAAAAAAAGAATGAATGAGTGTCAAGAGTGGTTGAAAAAGCTAATAGTATGTTTATTTTTTCGTTCCTCTTATTTTTTCCTAAATAAAAACAGAAGAAAGAATGAATGTCAAGAGTGTAATTATGTTTTTCATCGTTTCTTACATGACCTCTGATGTGATATGATGGTATTTTTATTATTTTTAGATAATTTTCTTTTTTTTTGAGGCAAACATGAAATTATGCAAATTTGGTTAAAATTTGATTAAATTTGTTTTGAAAATTAGATCGACCGGATTGGTTTGCACTGATGAAGGTACTTAATGAAAAAGATGCAAATGATGTTGAAATGCTTACTTATGGTATGACTGTCATTAACAAAACACTAAATGGTGTCGCAGATCAGGTATAATTATGAATATTGATATTTTCAAAAGTTTTAATTTAACTGATTATTTTTTCTTTGGAAGTGAATAAAAACTGCTTGTTCAAGTAAATGTAGATGTTAAGTAAATGTTAATAAATGTTAAATGTAAATATAATACATGATTATCAAATATCAAACACATTAGTGATACTTATTGTTTATTATTAATTAATTTGATTTAACAAATTTTTTTCTGTTTATTTGAGTTTCTGTTTGATTTAACAGATTTTTTGAAATAAATTACAAATTTTAGGAAAAATAAGAATCATATATTCACAAAAATTTCTAATTTTCTGAATAGACAATTAGACGATATTAGGGACTGAAGAATTTCACTTTGATTTTGAAACATTGAATGAGCTGATAGCACATTTCGGTTATATGCTTTAATTTTATCAGTAATAATAATTATCTTTTTTTTTTTTTTTTGAAAAATTAGAAGTTGCTGTTTTATGCTATTTATTACGATCGCATCATTTCAAGTGGTTTTAAAGATCCTTTTGAAATATTTTTCAAATTCAGGATACGTATTACGATCTCGTAGATTCACTGGAATCACAGGGCCTGGAAGATGCAATGAGGCATATGTTAAAACTTGGCCATAAAGATCTCAAAGATCAATGCAAACTTTACGAAAAGGTATTGAAACAGGAGGATGAAGCAGAGAGTAGCGATGAAAGTATCGTTAAAATGAGGTAATAATTTAATTAATATGAGGAAGACAATTGAAAACAGTGGTCAAATTATTACTAAAATACAATAAAGGTATTGTTTCAAACAGTTATTAATTTATTTTCTTCTCATCATCAATTTACGATATGTTTTTTTTTTTATTTCAATATTCGTACATAATTGGCCGTATAAATTTAAATACAGGAAAAAGAGGCAATAATTAAATCAGACTATTTTTTTTTTTTTGTTTTATAATAGTATGGTAATATATATATATATGAAAATAAAAAAACATATGAAAAATTTATATTATAGATATTCAACAGTTCACCAGTGAAGAAAAAGGAAAAAATCGCTTAATAAAAAGCAAATTAAAAAATTTGAATGTATAATTAAAAATTCCCAAAATTATTTCTCTACAATTACTATTATCATTATATTATTATGATTATGATTATTATTATTATTATTTTATTACTATTATTAATTATTATATTATTTACTTTTCTACAAACAGTTAATCAATATTTTAAATATTTTATTTCACTTACTATATATATTCAATTTATTAATATTAGTTTTTCTTTATCTTTTAATCCAAACCACATATACGTTAGCAATAATTCTTCCTCGTCCTTGTACTGGTTGAATTATCATTCGAGAGTGTTAATTTGTAGGATTCAAACACCACCAGTTGCTGATCGTAGGATAGCAATGCGTCGACGACATCAAGAATCGTTAGCACGTCAACAGGAGCATTACAATTTTCACAAAATCAACTCTGTAAATAATAATATTGAAAAATTTGAATCGTATGTTTTGAAGTTTAAAATTTTAAAAAAAAAAAAAAAAAAATTTAAATGAAAGAAAAGAAGGAATTTAATTGGAATTTTTTCTCTTTCAATTAATTGAATTGTAGAAAGGTAAAAATTAGTGATAATTTTTCCCTTTTTTATTTAATTTTCTTTCCATTAAAATAGCAATTCAATTATCCGTTTAAAATGGTCTCATCATTGCATCACTAATTAATTGGTTTTTGAGTGGAAATTTTCTCAACAAACAATTAATCATTTATATAACTTTTTTTTCACTCTTTTTTTTTTTTAATTTCATTTACTGTATTGACAGGCCTATATCAAATCCTACCACTGGTATCATTAACGGTACCACAAATAATGTTGCTGATAATGCACCAAAAGTGATACCACCGTGGCGTAAAAAAGTTGCAGATGCTGATTCATCATCAAAAAATGATAATGCAGTAAGTTATTGATAATTTATTATCACGGCAGGTGCAAAAATTAGTCCACAAAGATTAAAAATTAAAATTTTATTTTGATTTTTTTTGCGCATTTATTCTTCGATTTTGGAAGATTTTTTGCTTTTCAGTTAGAATTGAGAATTAAATTTAGAATTTGAGATGAAAAACGAAATTTAAAATAAGTAAAAAAATTTATTTATTTAGAAGATAGCAGTAAAGGAAAAGAGCTTACAATATAGCAGTAACGGAAAAGAGTCAGTGACAAATCAGCAACCATCATTGGCACCGGTGAAATCGGTTGAAAAGGAATTGGAAAGTAATGAAAATGTGGAACCGGAAGAGAAACCGGTTTGGCTTTTTTCTTTTTTTTGCTTCTTTTCTTTTCGAACTTATTTTCAGTAATCGGATGATAAACTGCTGATAAATATTTTTTTTTTGATAAACAAAACATTTCGATGAAAGAAATGTTTGATTGTAATTTACAGCACACCACTGATAAAAATAAAAATACAATTGTAATGCAATCTACATCTATTACGGATTATCAAACGTGTAAAACGTGTGTAATTTAAACGTATGATGCGTGCATTAACCTGTGAACAAGTTCTAGTGGAGAAAAGTTTGAAATGATTACGTGAAAAGATCTGATTCAATTCTTATTTTTGATTTTTCAGGTTCGAGCTCCACCACCATCATTTCCTGCTACACTTTTTTCACCAACTGAAAACAAGACAATGGAATTTCCGGAACCGATTAAGAAAGAACCGGAACCAGTAGTGGAATCAAAAAAGATATCATCACCTAAAACAAAGGCAAAAAATTCTCTAATTTCAGTAATTTTTCAAAATATTTCAACGGAAAGCTCAAATGAATAATGCTGAAGTTTCAGTACTCCCACATCCATAATCCTCTCTCGACAGAAAACTCATTCACGAATTCTCGGATAAATTCTTGAAATACATTAATTTCAGGTCATTGATGATGAAGATGACGCTGCATGTGGTGGTAATGCGTTTGCGGCGCAGTTACGTCGTCGTGCGCTAAAACGTGAACAGAATGCAGCGTTATTTGAGCCGAAACAAGATGAAGCTGAAATATTATGGAAAAAGGTTTTATTTGATTTTTCAATTAACAAATTTTCTAGTTTATTTCCAGTATTTTAACTTTCTATTCTATTTTTACTTTCTATTTTATCGGAGAAATAGAAGTAAAATTTCGAAAAAAATCCCTTCTTTATTAAAGCAAAAGACACTGACAATTGATTAGTATGAAAAAAATCAAAAATTTTGTAATTAAAATCTTGCTGTGCTGACGAAAACGAATTTTCAACACAGTCATTAGTGGAAATGTTGAGTGAAATATTTCCATAGATTTAGATATGCTGAATTCATTACTTCTGCACTGCTGGTTCTTTGTAAATTCTTAGCATTTTTTATTTAGGCTGCCGAAAATTTCAAATCGAAGCCGTTAATTATTAATGACTTGGACTTTTCGGAATTTCATAAAGATGAATATGAGCAAGATCCATTGGTAATGGCACGTTTAGCCGCAATTGCCCAGGAAAAAGGTTTAATACCAGGTGTTGCTAGTAGCGGAATTCCACCAGGTAATAATTGCTGATGAAATTGAAATTGAAATTTGCACATAATTGATTGAAAATTTAGGAATGTTTTTTTTTTTTTTTTTTTATATTTCCTAATTTATGAATAAATATTTGTTAGGAAATTTTTAACACAAGTTTACATTTTGAAGCGCTTTTGCTCTTCTCTTTTTTTTTGTTGTTGTTATTATCTTAACCATAAATTAATTCGATGGAAAACAAAAAAAATTGTTAAAAGATGATTTAAATCAACTTTTTTTTTCAAGAACAAAAATGAATTTAGACAAAAATTTCAAACTATAAAAAAAGTCTTTAAACATAAAGTAAATTTAGTATAACTGATTTCATTTAAAAATCTTACGTATTTTTTTCAATTAAATTTTTTTAGCACCTGAAAGAGGGCCACCACCCGCACCACCATTATTACCTAGTGGTGGTGCACCAGGTGTACCTCCACCGCCACCTTTTCTAGCTCCAAATGGTAGTTCAAGTCAGTCAGGTCGTGATCCAAGTCCAGGTGAAAAATTTTTCAAATTCATCTAACTGCTGTTAAAAATTTTAAATTAATTCTGCAATTAGTTTTTTACGTCAACATTGTTTCTTTTTTTTGTTTTTAAAGAATCTTTCAATTTTAAATCCTCCAAGTTGAATTACAATTTTCTGGATCATTGCGCCTGCTTATTGTTGAATTCAGTATCAAAAACCGGAACACTAAAATTGCACTGGAAGCCAGCTCAAGCCGAATTGCCACCGGTACCATCACTAAAAAATATGGGAACATTTTGGCACAAATTGGATTTGCCAAAAATTGATGCCAAAAAGTTGGTGCAATTATTCGAACAGAAAACCAAAGAAACTACGACGATCAAGGTAAATAGCGTAAGTGAAAATTCGAAATTTTCATAATTATTTTATTTTCGAACTTACTGAAAGTTCTAATGAATAGTTAGAGTAATTAGTTAATTAATACTTCTTAAAACTGAAATTAGGAATTTCATGCACACTTGAAAATTCAATTGTTCACTTATTTAGCCATTTTACTCTCAGAACAACGGATTTGATGTAAAAAAAAAAGAAGGATGAAAAAAAAAAAACACACTAAAAACACTTTTAATTTAAAAATTTGCTACTTATAGCATAGGAAATATTTTATTTTTCTAGATTAGCTCAGGAAATAGTTTAGTTTTCTAATTAAAGTTATTTAAAATGAAGTTAACTTAGAGAGACATCGATTTCAAATAATCAATTCTTTTAATTTAAATTATGCAAAAAGTTTTTCCGTTTTTCTCCTTAAAACCGAATCTCTTTTACTGTCACATTTCAATATTTATTGGCACAAATAAATACTACAAATACCAATCGTTATATTTGAAAATATTTTTTTTTTTTTTAATTCCTATTTTGTGTATTTTTTATTGCCTACAGAATTGATAATCATTTATTGCCGCTAATTATATACTAAATAATATAAGATAAATATAAATGTGAAAATCATGAATTTTTATTACTTTCAACAAAGGGTTTAAAAGAGAAATTGCTAAAACAATTTTAAAATACAAAAAAAAAAACCTTTCTTAAAATTTTTTTTTTTTTAAATTGATGTTTTGATTCATTGATTCATTTATTAATTTATTCAAAATAATTAATTATTGAAAGTAATTCAGAGGTAAAAGAAGAAGCTGTTTAGAATTACTCATCACTTTTTAAACTATTCAATAATTATTAAAAAATAACTACTGAAAAATATAATTTCATTTTTTGTCTTTCTTTCAGCGGCTCAATGGAGAACATCGTGTACAAATTTTACAAGTTTTACCATTAAAGCGTTCTCAGGCTATCAATATCGGTTTAACAAAATTACCACCCATAAGTGTTATCCCAACTGCTATCATGGTAATTATTGATAATGAGAAATGATAATTAATTCTTTTTTTCATTTCCCTTTTATCATTTCCTCATGAAATGTTTGTGTAAGTATGCTGATAATTAATTAACTCATTCAGAAGTTTGATTCAATGGTGCTAAATAAGGAAGGAATTGAGAAAATTCTCACAACGATGATGCCAAATCCGGCTGAAATTGAGCAAATTGAATTGAAAATTGCGGAACATCCGGATATGCCATTAGGACAAGCTGAGCAATTTCTTCTCAAACTTTCCCAAATTCCGTGCTTACTTGAACGACTTAGACTTTGGGTATTTACATTGGACTACAAAAATTGTGAAAAAGTAAGTAACAAATTTTTTGATCATAATTTTTTTGTTTGTGAAATTTTTCACCTAAAATGTTCGAGAAAAAACGAAAGCATTTCTTTTTGATGTATGTATAATTAAATTTTGAGAAATAATTTTAAAATCTCCAAAATATAAGGATCTGTTTTTTTTCTTTTTTTTTTTTTTCTAAGCAAAAAAAAAAAAGAAAAAATTTTCTGAAATATTCTAAGAAGAAAAAAGAGGAAATTTCTTTTTGAAATTTTCCCAAATGTAACTTTTTTCTTTCTTGTTAAATTTCAGGAAACTCTTCTTCTCTTTTTTGTTTTTAAAAGAACATTTTTTTTCTTGGATAAAATAACATGAGGAAATATATTTCTTACAAGTGAAATTAGTTTTTTCAGTACAAAATTCATGCTGAATTCNATTCACGCTGAATTCTTTTTTTTTTTTTTTTTGTAAATGAAAATTTAATCTTTGTTTTAATTTATATTTTTCGGTGCTAATTTACTGAATTCCTTTTTTATTAATTTTTTTCTCAATATTTGTTTATTTTACAGGTTTATATGTGAAGAATTTGTTTATCTCATTAAAATTTGCTGAATAATTTTTAAGGATATCGCCGAACCGTTGATGGATTTACAGTTGGCAATGAAGGAAGTTGAAGAATCAAAAACTTTTCGTACTGCTATGGGAATGTTATTAATCATTGGGAATACATTGAATGGAACAAACGTAAACTTTTTATTTTTGTTTCTCTTTTTTTTTTCTTTTTCGAAATAAATATCTAAAGATTCAGAAGGAAATAGTATCTAATAGTTTTGCTTTCTGTGCAGATTCTGAATTGGAATTTTCAAGTTTCACTTATATCCTATAGATTCTGAACTTCTGGAATTTTCAATTTCATTTTCTTCTTACCGATTCTGTCTTAATGAGTTCCTTATTCTCTTTGATTAGGAATTATTCGCAGTTTCTAATTACAGCTATAATTATTTTAAGTTACTGTCTTCATTATCGTCTAAAAGGTTCTATTGGCATGAAACATTTCATACATTATTTTTTTTTGCTGTTTAAAAAATTTATTAAATTAAAAAATTTATTTTCTCTTACTGCAGATTAAAGGCTTCCAATTGGATTATTTAACAAAAGCATCCGAAGTGAAGGATCCGGTTTACAAGCATACGTTAACATATCATTTAGCGGAATATATGATTGAACATTATCCGGATGGAACCGATTTATATTCCGAATTCGGCGCTGTTGCTCGCACAGCCAGAGTATAATTTTTTTTTTTTTTTAGTTTAGAAATTTATTTTTTTGCAAATTTATGTATTGAAAGTTTCATTTCATTATTTCATATCATATATGAAGTTTTGGAATTAAATTATTCTTAGTTTTTTATAAAATAATTTATGTGATTTGCGCAGTAGCATTTAGCCATAATAATTTTTAGATATTATCATCATAAATTTGCATAATTATTGATAGTTATAAGTTCCGATTTCGAATACACATTACAATTAATAAATATTTCCGGGCTTATGTAAGATAATAAAATTACACGAAAGAACTGTTTTCAAAAGAAAAAGAAAAGGAAAAAATAATAGTGCGATCAAACTTCTCGAAAAATTGAATTCAAAATTATTCTGAACTGAACTTGATAATTTGGACTTGAGTATAGCATTGTTCTTAATTGCAGTTGATAAATTAAACCCTATGAAAAATTGAACAGAGAGAATTATCCTTAATTGAAATTGATGGTATTTAAACCTTATGAAAAAAAAAAAAAAATTGTGCCTAACATTATTTTGAACTGAATTTGTTGATTTAAATTTTATGAAAAATCGAATCAAAAATTTTTCCTAATCAAATTGATAATTTATTTCTTTTTATTTTTAATTTCAGTATGATTATGATGAATTAGAAGCAAATTTGAAGAAATTAGAAAGTGATTGTAAAGCATCATGGGGTTATTTGGCTAAAATTAGCAAAAATGATAGCTCATCATCGATGAAACAAAAGATAAATGATTATTTAAATGATGTAGCACAACGAATTCATCAGCTTAAAGCTATTTATAGGATTGCTTGTAACAGGTTTGTGAATTTACATAATAATACAATATTATTATTCTTATCATAATTAAATTAGCAAATTGCTGATCATGTAGCAATATTATCACTTCAATCATAACGAAATTTTCATTTTATTCTTTTCCTTTTCTTTTTTTTTGCTTATTATTTAAATGAAAGAAACAATTGCACTATATATAATAAATGGAAAAGTTTTGTTTTTCTTCTGAGCTTATTTTTTTTTTTTTAGAAAAAAAAATGAATTTGAATAATTTTTCAGAATTTAATTTTAACAATTCTTTCTTTTTAGGTGGCATGCATTTTTACTGTTTTTTGGCTATAGCGTCCATGAAGTACCAACACTGAAACCAATGGCTGTTTTTAAAATGGTCAATGAATTTGCACTTGAATATCGTACAACACGTGATAAAATCCTTCAACAGCGGAAACGTCTAGCAGATAAACGTGAACGTAACAAAACACGTGGTAAAATATGGGCATTAGAAGGACAGAATTGTAAAGATGGAGTGGAAATAAATGGAAATTTGAAGCATACACCGGTACAAACAAACGCTGAACAAGTTAGTGATAAATTTGATAAGCGAAAAAAAGCATTCTGATATGCTCATCAATATTGTTTCAACAATTTTTCTCTACTTAACATTAACAGTTTTCAATAAATTCTTGCCATTTTTTTTTTTTTTTTTACAAAAGAAATTTTTTTAATTGCACTGCTTCAGTTATCAATTGATAGAATTTATCAAAATTGTTGATAAAATTGATATTCAACTACTGGTTCAAGGTAGTTGAACCATAATTGTTATTAAATTAATCCAATCCGGACAAGTTAGTCGGTATTGGTATTCTTTCCAGTTTCTTAAGAAAAAAAAAAACTCTTATTTTAGCCAATCTTTCACATTCCCAACAATAATTAGCTGCTAATTAGCTGCCTTCAACGAGACTCTTTGATTCACATTTTGAGATGCATTTCTGATTATTTTTAATGATGCCATTTTAAAATTTTATCTTTTGCATTATTAAGTCCTTTTTCTACGCTGTACTAAAAGATACGACTTATTGATTGATTTCAATTTCATTTCTCACCAGTTTTACTCCTTTATTTTTCTAAATATTTTAAGCGACATGAAGCAATGTCACGTATGCTATCTGTGGGAAGTAGTGATGATACATTGAAGAGGACGAGAGCTAAACCGACGGCAGAACGATCACCTGCTGAAATTATTTCAAGTCAGCGAGAAAGTAATTAATTATGTTATATTAATTAATTTTGCAACCTCATTTATTGGTGGCCTTGATTAATTCGCCTTGGTTAACAATATAACACATCTTTTTTTTCCTCTTTAATTAATTTTAACTTTGCAGTAAAATACATACATGTATTGGTAGCCGCAGTTAGTTGCAATGGTACAGTTCATTCATTTGTGACATAATTTCAATTAATTTCACAGTAGAACCAAACTATTTATTGATCAGAAAATTTAATTAATTCTCGTTTCTTAATGAATTTAATCATTTCTGCAATGAAAATGTATATTTATTTCTTGGTAGACTGAGTGCTCATCCCTCTCTGCGCTTTATCAATTAATTCCATATCAGTATGGCATAATCATCTCAAACAATTCCAGTGTTACGATCAGTTGGACGATTGGCGGAGTCAGGAAGTCCCGGGCGAGAATCACCCGATGATGAAATTCTTGATGGCCTTGTAAAAGCAGCCACTATTCAAACTGAACCACGTGATCATCGTCGTCGGGCTAGACAGTTTAACCGAAAATCTTGTAAGTATTTTATTCCTTCTTAATTTCTCCAAACTATCAATTCTAATTTTCGACATTATTTAAATTACTTTTCGTCGATTTTATGAGTTTTTAAACATTCACCTCTTGCGGAAATTAAGAAGAATTTAAATTGATTTTAATTTTATTATGCATAATTATACTTAATTATTAAAGCGAAATTTCACATTGTACATTTCTAATGAAAAATTAGACAAAACTGCTGAATTTTGGCGTATTATCAGAATTTATTTCAATTCCAACCCAATTTATCCATTTGTATTTTTCGTATATTTCGATTATTTGTTTCAGTGAGACGTACGCGAACATTGAAACTTGTTGATGATCAACCGGGTAGTACCGTTACCACTGTTTGATTCAAATTTTTTTTTTTTTTTTCAGTTTTTTAGCTACAATTCTGTTCGGCTACTGTTTAAAATTATTAACTAATTTTGTATCACTTCGATTAAAAGAAATTATTTCAGTTATCATAGGAAGCATTTCTAGTTTATCGTTTTTTGTTCTTTCTTTCAAGTCCAAAAAATAATAACCCTAACAAATAGGAAATTTAAAAAGTAAAAAGAAAAATGAAAATTGGCAATTTTTTCAAAAAAGAAAAAAATGAATAATTAAACACTTCTTCGCCAGACAATACCATTCATTATTATCATTAAATTATTATCATCAATGTTCGCCATTCGAAATGCTTCATTTGAAATTCTTGACAAAAAAAGAAAAGAAAAGACGGGTCTTTTATTTTTCTCAGCTTTTTCTTTAATTCTTAGAAGTATAAATTTTTTCCTCTAAATATTGTATATATTGTATGGAGCATACTATGTACAATGTTGATATATATATATATATATATATATATATATATATATATATAATTTATATATAATGTATATTTCAACTTTTTGTTGAAATTTTTTTTTTGACATATAATTAATTATTCGTCTAATTCTTGTGATACACTGATAAATACTTTCAGTGTCGTAGTGCTATTGGTAAATGTTAGCAAACAGAATAAATGATATAACATTATCAATTATTCAGATGTACTGTATTAAAACCAAATAAATACAGTAGCAACATGTTCAACAGTATAAATCGCTTTACATACCTAACAGGCTGATCGTGGAATTCACATAACTTTAGGAAAAGGACAGTTAAGGATGTTAATTTACAATATCCAATGATAGATTTGTATCATTTCTTTTTGCGGAAAAAGATGCAGAGTCCATTTACGCTTTAAAGAAATGCCTATTACCTTACTTATCTACAGTCATAACCTATCAATCATTTGTATTCCTTATCAGTCAGTTAGATTAGTTACTACTTATGAAAATAATTCACATCAAAATATCCTGTTCTCATCGTGCCCAAATTTTTAGGTTTGGAAAGAAAGGAAGGTTTTTAATGTTCTTTTGAACATTTAGTTTGATTCATCCAGATATGTTCATTATAATAGAAACAAATTTATAGGCATCATATTATTTTCCTTGTGCTTGCATATTATTAAAATGCAACTCGAAACTAATGAAAATTCAACAAGATTCCCGCATAACTCAATTCCTCGTGCTAGTCTATTTTCACATTTATATTAAAAACATATTCTTTTTAAAATGGACCATAAGGAAACTGCTGGATTTTCCACGCAGGTTTAATCCATAGTCCCGCCACCAAGCAACATATAAACATATCCAACATAACTAGTTGTTCGAAAATTCAAAATAAGCATACAAAGACTGTAAAGGAGTTATAAACCAATTAATAACTTATCTAAATCAATATATGAACACAATATAAGAAAATTCATCGTTGTACTATGCAATTAACTAAAACCAAAAATATTCGTAGGAGTAAACCTAAACATTAAAAAAGAACAAATGACAAGATCAACAACATTTTTGAAAGCGTTACATTGAGAAAGGCCTCACAACGACACTTATTTTATTGAGCATCAGCAATACTGTTTCGTCAGCAGTGGAATTACACAAAATAAATTGAAAACAGGAGATTCTTGAATGGGTTGACAATGCTTGTACCGACTCTTTACTCTTCATTTCTTTCTGTATTTTTTTTTTTTTTTTTGCCAAATATGCTGCTCTTCTTTTCTTAAGGATACCGATTTACTCCAATTCTTTTAAATTTTAACAAGAGTAAAAAAAAAAAAATTAAATAAGCCCAAAAAAAAAGAGTTTCAAAATTAACTTCGCTACAAAAACAGCTGTCAGAGTAAAAAAAAAAAAAAAAAAAAGGAAATAGCTAATCTTCTTCCGAACTTTCACTTAGCTGCAAATCATCATGCAATAATTTCTTTGTACTACTGCTAACTGGAACTGATGATGGAGGATACGATATAGCATGTTTTTGTTTTGTTTCCTCAATCGACGGCATCGACTGTGAACGTAGTTGTTGCTCCAGCGCTTCTGAAAAAAGTTCATAAATGCAGAAAAAAATAATATGTAAAAAAAGAAATTTAATGCTTCTTGTGCAGAAATTATTTTTACAGATATCAATAGTGATCTCTACATAACACAAACAAAAGTTATTACCGAAATATTACAGAAATTTACTTAACTCTCGGTTCTAACGTGTTCCCTTTCTGTGTATGAATAACTAAATCAAAAACCTTGTAAGTCATCATCATCACCAGTATCGCTGCTCCTTGTTCTAGCGTCATCGTCGTCATCATCATCGTCATCATCATCATCATCATCATCATTATCGTCATCATCATTATCATCGCCATCGTCACTACTACGCATACTTTTTGATGCCAATGGCAGGGATTTCTCATCATCATCAGATTCTGAATCAGAATCACCTGATTCGGAAGATGTACCCGTCGAGGAATCGCTTGAGCTCTAAAATCTAAGAATTAATTATGCTATTAACCTGAACCTAATAAAAATAGCAAAGAAAGTAAAAACAACCAGGTTATTCTATTTCTAAGTGAAGTACGTCTAACATTTTCAGCTGTTTTCTATGTTAATCATCCTTAAAAGAACAAATAAATAACAAATGCCAAAGGTCCAATTCAATGAATCTGAGTCTAATATAATATAAGAAACTCTTAAGTAATCAAATCACAGAAACAAGCGAAAAAATCAGCCTTGTTATCATCCATTTCATCATCCAACTTTTCTCCGCTTTCTCTCCGCAACCGTTCGATTTCGGCTCGTAGTTTTACAGTGGCACTGTCTTCATTACCTCTAGAAAACATTATTATTACTTATCTAATAACGAACATTTTTGACTATTACCATCACGCGAATAGCCATGTATGCATATATCTCACATATTTTAAAACTTGCCGTAAGATTATAATACTATGCAATTTTATAAATGTCTATCTCATTCAAGTGATAAGAAAAACAACAATACTGGTCTAAATTATCGGTCGCTCCAGTATCGGTCCAAATCCTCCCAAAGATATACCGACCATTCTTAATCAGATTTACTAATTTAAAAAATGTTTAAGTATAAGCCTTAAAATTAAAATGCTCGAATTCATTTCAGTGCTTTAAAAATTCATTTATTTATGAAATTAGGCATTTATTAGCATGTCGACTAAAAGCCAAGAGGAGGTCGACCCTGCTGGTCACTGAACTTACCCATTGGGTAAGCTACTGATTGTTCGGGCAGTCTAACCTTCGCCTGTGAACAAGTAGTAGGACATTCTCAGCATGACTGTAGTTTCTGAAAAATATTCTCCGCCATACTTCTGTCGAACCTTTTACGATGATGTTTTAACGCAGTGCGTCTTCGGTTAGTAATTTTGTCTTTTCAGATACTAGAAAAAATATTACCTCGTCTTCTTTACAGACATCACGGATGAAAGCTTTTCAATCCTCATTTCTCCGGTCGAATGATCGAAAAATAATAAACATTCTTTATCGCCTTTTACGGGTTTTTGTGCTCCTTTAAATATTGTTAAAGCATCTCCTTCACCTGGCACTGCTACCTGATAACAAATACAGTAAATGATACCGAATGTTTTGAAGAAATTTGTAGCTTTCCAACAAGAACTGCCATTAAAATGTAAAACTACTAAAAAAAGAACAATAACTAGTGCTAACCGCAATATGATATTGACGCATTTAAAAATGAAAAGTCTAAACTTTCGACTTTTCAAACTCTAGACTTGAAGCTTAAATTAGAAATTTTTTCAAATTAAATTAAAATCAAAAAAAAGATGCGACCTGCACATCACCATTTCCACCAAATACTATGAATGTTTCTTTTTCACCGGCCAAGGATTTCGGTTTGAAATCAACTGGAAATGAGATTTTACATTCAAGGAAACAAGGAAATAGGAAGAATCTACTAATTAAATATTTGAGTAATATTTACATGCTAAAAATCATCCGGTACTCGGATTTTTCTCAAACATTGTTGAATACGAATAAATTTCTGGATTAACTTACTATATGCCAAGAAAGTATTCGAAAAATAAGAATTACATAAACAAGTGGGACTGAAAATGCTCACATCGAAGTGTGTGGTAGGCAGGTTTTTCTCCTCGTTCATGAAATGATTCGCCAAATTTTAAATTATACGTTCCAGGAGGTATCTCACGTACTTCCGTCATTCTGCAACGAAATTTCATGTATATTTTATGATTCCTTTCGTCACACATTCCAGTACGTGAAGAAGGCTTCACTGCATCGATTCTAATTTTGAGGAAAGATATATGGAACAAATTTAATTACACTTCCTCCTTATGTTAATATCGAATTCAGTATAATAGCATAAGTAGAGAGGTTGGAGGAATAAGCGAAAAATTATTGGATAAATGGGATGAATGCATACTATACACTATCAATAATTGTACAGTAAAAATTTTCCCAAATATTATTCATTTTTAATCTCTAAATATTATATGAACAAACAATATATTTGTTATTATTAATTGTTCTCTTTACATGACGTATGCTAGCAACAAATATTACGCCCCTTAATATCACTGTTTGTCTGTGTATTATTTTTAATCATGAAACGTAAGTGATACTTGACGCAATATTTGAATGTCTAAAATCGATTACAAAACATCAAACTTTCCCCAAATATTACGATTTATTATCACGAACAAACAGTGATAGTGAGCTGTGTAATATCTGACGTATCACTAAGTGAAATTGAAATGTGTGATACTTGACGTAATCATACGTCACGCAAAGTCATCTTTATTGATGTACAAGTGATAGGAAAACAAGAAGGAGAAAGGAATACTTCAGTAAAAGTTCGAGGATGGTGAAGTAATGGGAATGACTGTGACGTCTCATGGTTTTTCCAGAATGATTGACAAGCAAATTTTGTAACGAGAAGGAAGTATGGCAAATCGAGAGATTACATAGAGTAATAAGGTAAGGAAAGACGGTATCGTCGGTGAGAACTGGAGAAAATCGATTGATAAAAGGAGCAGCGATCACGGTATATATGCGCATTATAGTGAATCTCATTCTTAGGTTCTGGTTTAACTAGCGATAAGTCATGCTGTGAAATAATGTTCTTACTGGAAAGCGTAATACTGTAGCGTCGGGTCTGGGAATGGGTGGTACTGTAAGGCCAGGCCTGGCTAGTGGTACTGTAGAGTTGTTGTTTGATTGGGGAGTTGTAGTACAATAAAAACATAGAGCCTCACTGAGGTTGGTGGTAATGTACGATCAGGATATGCATAGTGATAGGTGATACTAAAAGATCAGGACCTGGCTAGCAAGATGATACTGTAAAGTGAAGGTCTAAATAGCAACGATTAGTGCTATTAGTGATTAGTGTCTAGGAGATTGGTAGGTGAGAATTTGTGAGTCGTAAGTGATACTTTGATGAATGACAAGTCTGAACTACATAGTTCGAATTTTGCTAGATGTGTGATATGGAACGTAAATGGCCTAGAAAATCCGCATACATGTATGTATTAATTTAGTGGAAACTGCAGGGGGACCTGAAAAGTCAAAGGAAAAAGAAAGGTGAAGAAAAAAAGGAGAGATAAAGAAGAAGGAGGACAAAATTTACGGTATGCTGATCAAAATTTGAAAAATTTTCTAAAATTTAATAGTTTTTTGCCAATGTTTTTCTGTTTTTTTTTCTCGTGTTCATGATTTGCATGCTGTTTAATAAAGATTAGNGAAAAATTTTCTAAAATTTAATAGTTTTTTGCCAATGTTTTTCTGTTTTTTTTTTTTCTCGTGTTCATGATTTGCATGCTGTTTAATAAAGATTAGTAACCGGATTGTTTTTTCCGGAATCGGTTAAATCACGATTCAGTTATTCAAAATCTATGGAAGAAACAACCGAAATTTACGAGCAGCTAAACTTGTCAGTTTTTCTTTTTTGTCGAAATGTTTTGTAGTGTTTTATTTCTCTCGTTCTAACATTTAATTCGAAATCATATCTTTGTTCAACTTCCCTACTACATTTTTGTTTTCATTTTTGCGGCACAATTTTTATCATATAATTACTTTCTCTAATTTTCTTTCAGTTACAATTCCGTTATTTAATTGAAATTGCAATTACAGTTTTGAGGCGCAATTTTGATTATGTGGTGTTGAGTATGATTGCACCTGACGTGTAATTGCTTTGTTACTATCGTGATGTGAAAGGTTGATAACATTAATCAGCCAGCTATTATATTCAATTCTACTTGAAAATCGACTGTAGTACGGGAAACTAGATTTGACAACTAATTAGGATTTATAAGATTTCTCACAGTGTCTTCATTTAGGTGCATATTTCCGGAAAGGTTTTGTTTGGAACCAAGAGGACGAGATGGTGGATTAGTTTCTGATTCGTATTTGGAAATTGATCGTAATACAGGAAAATTAAGCTTGATAAGTAAGTTTCTATCCATTATATGAAAATGATTTAATGCTTTCATTGCTCTTTTTTCCCTCCGATTTTTGAAGTTTGAAATTTTATCTAAATTGTATATTGTAAATTTCATTTAAATTTTATTCGATTTCTGCATATACAGAGAGTGCCGAGCGGCCAATACTTATGCATGATGCTGAAGTGAAAGCTGTCCACGGACTTGTTGGTATCGTTAGACTAGTATCAGGTTTGTGATGTATATTTGGTGCCCCTTTAATAGTCATTGCAGTTTCGATACTACATTGCATAATTCACATGTCTTTTCGTTATTCATTATTCATTTCACCAGTACATTCTTAAAGAAAAGTAGATGTAGGGAATGATAGTTATTTCATAAATAATCTTTCAGGGAATGCATTGATAACTATAACAAATGCTAATTTAAAAGGTGTTTTAAGTGGCCATGAAATATGGGCAATAACCGGAACGGAAATTATACCATATGAGAAAACAACATTACATCTAACAGAAAAACAGGTTAATCAATTTCAACAGTTTTTGACAGTACTATACACATGTAAGGGTCAATTTCATATTGAGAATATAAAAAGTAGAACTTCACAGGCGTGTTATTATGAGATATTTTGAAAATATAGTTAATATAAACTAATTCTAAGTCACTTTGTTCATTTTTGTTTGAATAATTTTGAATTTTCAGCCATTCTCTTTAAATCCTGTATGTGCGTTCTTTTTTTTTTGTGGTGTTTTAGCTGTAGTAAGAGAATAAAACAATTAGAATGAAAAAAAGTGCTGTAGATTTGGTATAATCGGCATTTTACTGATATGATTCAACTTGTACTATCAACCGGTGGATTTTATTTCTCTCGTACTTATGATTTGTCACATTCAGCACAGTGGTTGGCTGAAAATGCTGCACCTTTCTTCAAAAGGCTTCCAATGATGAATCGAGTTCGTTATTTCTCTTTTTCCATTTATACTATCATGCTATGAGTAAAGTTTTCCTGTCTTTGAATTCACTCAGGTTTGCTAAATCTAGTCTGAGACATATTCCCGTTTCTTTACTTAGCCGAAATAATGTAGTTGTATTATCCTAGTACTGGAAGACTGAGTCAAACAAAAATAAAAAAAGTTCTGTGCTGTTTGAACTTCGCTATGCCAGTGCAAGGATTTCGATAACTTTTGACTTAATATTCATGTCAGCCTTAATTAATTAGTCACATAAATTCAATAGCTCTTGAGCTATTCTTTTTAAAGTGAAATATGTAAAATGTTTTTAGAATGGAATAGATTGAGGGCAAAAATTTAAATCTTTTTATTATCGTTTGTTCTATTTTTAGGCAGATGAACGTTTCGTGTGGAATCGCTATCTGTCGGCTCCCCTTTCAGCCATTCCCGAATTATGCCGTTACACGCTTCCTATAATACATGGTTTTTTTGATATCAGTCGCTGTGTTGTTAATGGACATGTCTTTCAACTCTGCCTTATATCTCGTAGATCTGTATACAGGTTTGGGTCGTTTCAATTTAATACTGCTTTTATTTTTAATGTGTCGATTATTTGAAACAAAATTGCTAACTGTTATCTTTGTATATCCATACCTAGATATGTTTCATTTGATAGTTTTAGAAAATTAAAAAGGAAAAAAAGAGAAAAAAGAAAAGAGAAAATTAGAAAAAATACATCCGTCCCAGATATGTTTCACTTGATAATTTAGAAAAAAAAAAAAAAACTAGCAGTGTAAGATATAGATATTCAATAAATCTAACGGGAGTACTAGTTGCCCAAATTTGAGTTTACCAATCTAATATATGTAAAAAATAAATAAATAATCTCCCTGCTCTCTGTTTTTATCTCTTCGAGAACAGTACCTGTCTAAAAATTGTTCCAGACCAGTTATAATGGACGTGAATCAGCGTTTAAACTTATCTGTAGAAGCTATGTGGATTTATGAGATCAGATCAGATAAAATTAGTGTTAACGTTGATTCGTCCGTATAGCAATATCATCGAAAATAATTTTTGAAGATATAAAAGATTTTTAGAGCAGGCACACGGTTTTATATGCGTGGTGTTAGTGCTAGCGGTCATTCGGCAAATTATGTAGAAACTGAACAATTAGTGGAATTTGATAAGGATGGCGATCCAAAGCAGCGATATTTAACAGCATTAGTCCAGGTTGGTATTAAAAATTTTATAATGTGATTTAGACTGTTTGTGGAAATAAAAGGCCTTAAAATTTCGCCCTTCAATTTGATAGAAACTAAATTTCTTTTTCCTTAAGAATTTCTTTTTTCCTTTAATCCAGTTTTTAGAATTTAAAATTGAGTTTAAAATGATGTACATTACAGATAAGAGGTTCAATACCATTATTTTGGTCGCAACGACCAAATCTTCATTGGCAGCCGGAACCGATGCTAAATCCTGTTGATGATCAAACTGAAGCATTTAAACGGCACATGATAATGCAACGGAATATTTATGGAGGAAAACATGCTAGTAGTTTTGCTAATAATTTTTTCTTAAATTCACAACAATAATTTTCTTCAGAATAAAGGTAGTTCGACTGTTTAAGCCTGGATTTTGTTAGACAGTACAATAAATACATCATGTATTTGCGGAATGATAAGTATGAGTTGGCTGACGTTTCACGAAGTTGTTAGAAAGGTGTAGCTGTGGTGATAGCTTTTAGGCTACTGTTCAAAGATTTTTCGGAAAAATGTGTAATGTTTTACCAAATTGTGGTGATTCATTATCACAATTTGTTTAGGTAATTGTAAATTTGGTGAATCAGAGAGGGCGTGAAAAGCGTGTTGGTGGAGAACTTGATAGGGTTGTTATAAGAACAAATTTGGACTTCGTCAGGTGGGTCAGTATAAAAACTTTCGGGTCTTGAAGTGAAAATTGTTGCATTTTTTTTTCGTCTTTTTTTTTTTTTTTATTTTTTCATATGTGTAGAAGATGATGAAGGAGAAAAACGAATTAAAAGGAGATACTTTATTTTTAGTTTACAAATTCCAACATTACGTTATATAATTCATAACCATTTATGCTTTTAGGCTTAACGCCTTTGATTTCCATAAAGAATGTCGCGCATTAGATTGGGGTCGCTTGGATATGCTTAAGAAACAACTTCGGGGAGAAATTACAGAGTTTGGGTATGCCTACTGATTATTAATCTTTAATGAAATTGCGTTTACTAGAAATTTTATTTAGTTTTTAATGATGCTGTAATCTCCAGTATCTCGACTTTTTGGACTGCAGTGTATTAGGATTTTGTTCTAAGAAGAAAGCTTCACAGCATTTGTATTTAATTCGATAGTTAAAAGCAGCTAGAAATAGCTTCTTAAATTAATTTTAAGCACCATTTTCAGATTTTTTGGATCTTTTTTAAGTGATGCAAAAGAAACCCAAAAGCAGAAAGGATTTTTTCGTACTAACTGTATGGATTGCTTGGATAGAACTAATGTTGTTCAGTCTATGTTGGCTAAGGTATTTTATTTATTTGGGATTAATTTTAGTGTTTTCTGCAGATTGTGCTGATTTTCGGTAAGATTGTAACTTATTAAGAGTGGTTTATTTGTTCTAGTCTTTTTTCATATAATAATAGGTTATCAGCCTTGTTGACGGTAATGATGATTTCATAAATTTTCGCGGCAACTTACTGAGCTGGATCTTCTTTGCTTATCTTGTTCTGTCGTTCTTATATAATCTGTTCTTTCATACCAACGTTGGAAGCAGAGATACTAGATAGCGACTTTCATTGACCGTTTATTTCTGTTTATTTCTTCATTTCCTTCCAGGAATCACTGAAAGATCAGTTGTCATATATGAAAATCATCAATAATGGCTTCGAAGTAGATAATTATCCGGAGTTATCCGTCATTTTCAAAAGAAGTGAGTTTCTTGGTATTTTAATGAAATGGGCTTTTTATATTCACTGCAAGTGAAATAAGTTTTAATTTTCGTTGTTTATAGTTTGGGCAGATAATGGCGATGAATGCAGTCGTCAGTACGCTGGGACAGGGGCATTAAAGGTTCGCAGTTTCTTTTCTTGAGTCGAGCGTGAAATTAAAGTGTTTAATAGAGATGCAAATTTTTGTTTGTGGTAAAGAAGTGAAATTTCGTGTAATTTATATGAGCAGCTCCTTATTCTTCGTTTTTACTGTACTAAATTTAACTCTCCAAAGCCAAATACTGGTAGAATTAACAAGTCTTTCACGTAATATAAATAAATTAAACATATATTTTTTTGTAGCATTTGCTAAATTGAGTTTTCTTATAGGCCGATTACACTCGTTTTGGCAAGCGAACTTTTGGTGGAGCATGCAACGATTGCGTAAACGCTTTCACACGTTACTTTCGAAACAACTTTGCAGATGGTTACAGACAGGTTCCCAGAATATTTGCTGATTTTCCATACTTCTTTTGATATCATCTAGTATTGCAGTCAAAGGTCTTCGTCGTCCATTAGCAGTAAAATTTTATACTGCAAAAAATATAGTTTGTGGGAATGATTTCAGGATGCAATCAACCTCTTCCTTGGTAATTTTCAAGTTGATCCAAATAATTTGCCAGCAACTTTCGAAACTACAGTACTCAATTTTGATTACCATGGTGGTGCCATTGTAGGCGCAATTTTTGCAGCTGCAATGACTATTCTTTGTATATTGGTAGCTGGTAAGTATTTGATTTTGAATCTAAGAGTTTCTGAATTCATGGGTAAATTTGAGAGAGAAAAAAAAACGACCGAAGTCAAAATCTAGTGCAGATTAATTAATTCTTTTCGTGAAAATAATCCGACCATTTTCCGAATATAATTGTACTATTGTTTATCAAAAGAAAACAGCATGATTGGTTTAATACATTTAAAGTTTATGTCATTTGACTGTGTACAGTTCTTATTTAATGAAGTGAATTTCATTTCAGAAATTACAGTTTGTACTTGTCTTTTTGAAACACTTGCGAATTTTTCAAATTCATATTTCAGAAAATATGACTGCGACCGTATTTTGGCTTGTAATTTTCTTGGCACTAATGCTCTTCATATTTATTAATGGTGAAGAATTTGTGAATAAACCTCGATTGAAGATGGATTAGAACTTTGAGCCAGTTCACTCTTTTATTTTAGATTTAGCAAGAATTGTCAGTGATTATTTACCGACAAGTAAAAGTATTTCTGTGAAATGTTTAACATTTCTAACTGGAACTGTTTGGTGAAGAATAATGTAATCATATGGTTCCACCCCACGCCTTATTTACATAAACGCACTGCTATTATCTTTTAAGATTCTAAAGCCTTTTTTCAAAATTAAAAGTGCGTGGTAAGTAAGAGGAAGATGATGTATTACTGAGGAACGTTAGTATTATTAAGCTATTGACATTAAAGCCGTTAACAGGTCTTTAAATATAGTGCCTCTGAATTCAGACTTAAGAATTTTTAGAACTATATTTGACTGCCCCCACGGATTTTTCTTTATGAAGCATATTTTCAGTATATGGAACTTTACTTTCCGGTTTTATAAAAAAAAAAAAATGTCTATTTCCTTCACCCTCTCAAGCTGCGGATTTGATTCTCTTGTTCATTCATTCATTCATTCATTCATCACTTCAATTAACAAGTAAAGGTGTTCATTCCATGTTTTACATGCTAGCAGCTATTCTTTCCTACCACAGCTTTTTTACTAATCAAATTGAATTCTTTGGTGTAATTTTCCTTTTTTTCCTTTTTTTTTTTTGTTACTCTGCTCATTGGTTTATGATGCTACAAGTTACTTGAAATGTTTTTTGGATTTTGATTCTTTTTTCATAAGTTGCGCTGAATTTGTGATAATTGAAGCTTCCAATATGTTGGATGAATTTCAGGGAATTATTTGTCATAGGCTCACTGCGTTTTTTCTTTTTTTCATAATTTCATGCTGCAAGTATTAAAAAGCGTCTTGTATTGATTTTTTTTTTTTTTTTTTTTTTTAGAATTCCCTTCTTGTAAGGTAAAATTTCAGGAGTTTATTCTAATTTAATTAATTCTTCTTTAACTGTTATGCAGCTTCTGCCAGATAATTTATAATTTATTAGCTGTTTTACTTCGGGCGATACATATTTCGTTAATTACTTGATTGCTTGTTACGCTATGCCAAATGATTTTAGGAGAAAAAA
>RCAB01000248.1:0-25942 GCA_003640385.1 Setaria digitata | reverse complement strand
TTTTTTTTTTTTTTTTGTTTTTTTTGTTTTTTTGTTCGATTCTTCGTCGAATTTCTCGGTGATCTTTTATTTATTACCATCATTCATGATTGGTATGTTTTGCGGTGCCATTTGAAAAGCTACTAAAAGATACATTTACAATAGACATTGTTTGTCATAAATGAATAAATTATTGTGCTGCATATATACCAAAAAAAAAAAAACGAAAAAAAGTTGCATCGAAGCTAATTGAGATAAATTATAATCCTTTATACAGATTATTATAAATTATAATCTATTATTAAATTAAATTATAAATTAATTAATTGAAGTAAATTGTAAATTATATTATTATAAGATAAATTATAATCTATTATTATTATTAATTTTGTGTTTTCTTTTTTTTAAATGTCTTAAATGTGACCAGTAAGGAGATTTATATCTAGTGAAAATGAAAATAGCACTAACATGTGATGAGCTTTTTGACGGTGATCAGTATTTTACAGTCGGTAAAATGACAGAAGGATGTTGTCCGTATAAAAGTAAATTTTTTCTGTTGATAAAATTGCAGGTACTTTACTTCTCTTTTTTTTTTTCTTCTTCTTCCTTGTAGAAAAATTTATATGATAACTTTTTCTAAGCTCATTCATCAATTGTACTTTCCTTATGTACGTATCTCGTAAGTGCTAAAAGCTCATTAATTATTCGTTTATTCGTTCTAGGAGAAAATTGATATTAGCAAAGAAATGCTACATAAGGAAGACTCATGGTGATTTTGCCTACTTTTTATTGTGTTTTCTTTTTTTTCTTTCTAGCAAATTTTTAAGTCTAGAAAGACTTATTACACATGTGGACTTAATCAGTAGTATCTTTCTCGATGTAAACTTATTTACTACACTGTCTATCTGGAAACGTAATTTATATGAAAAATCAAAACCAGATATAAATATGCATTTTTTTTTTTTTTTTACATTTTAGTGTTACCACTTAAATAATGCGCAACCATCAGTTAAAGTTTACTCTCCCTCGTAAATACATGTTGGATTCAATGTTACTCATAGATTACATCTGAAATTAGAGAAAGAGAAAATTGATGTTACTAAATTTTTTTCTCCTCTCTCCTTTAGAAAATATCAAGTTGAATTTTGAGAAACGGTAAATTGATAAAGATTTTTAAGCATTATCAATGATAGAATTTATCATTCATTTCACATTATTACTTCCACTATCATCCATTATGTTGTTCCACTAAGTCATATCTTGAGCTACCCCGCGATTTTCCATCTGCCACATGTGGATTCTCTTTTGTCGAACTATCTTCCTGCTTTGATGTTCCGTGAGAATTTGTATCCGGAATTTGCTTACTAATCTTTGCTTCATCTTTCAAATTTGTTACCACTTTCCTCAAATTTCTCCACTTTCAAATCTTGCTTCATTGCGCAGATTATTTCATCTTTTTTCTCTTGCATTATTTTTCATCCATTCTCAGCCCTTTGGTCCATATTTCAAGTCTCTTCTTGGCTCTAATCTTTTTGATATTTCCTACTAGCTATACTTATCTTAACCTAATCATTATCATACCAATTTCTGAATCAAAAAAAAGAAGTACTTTTTCTGATTATGAATTATCTGTTGCGGCGAACACATTTCCTCTTGGGTTCCCTCACTTCGGAGAATTGATATTGATGCTTCCTGTGTTTTGTTTATATCTAGCATCTAAAATATCACAAATGATAATGAAATAGGAAATTGTGCACTGTTAATTTAAACCATCAATTGCTATTTTTAATTTCGAATGTATGAGAAAAGTGATGTAGAACGATGAAGAATGCAAGAAGAAATGATAAATAAAATGCAAGATTTATGCAAGAAACATTTATGTTAGTCCCATTGCGGAAAAAAGTTATCATGATAAGACAAGACAGTTTTGCAATTAAGTTATGTTGACTGACAATTAATATGGTTGTAAGCAACTAGATTAGTTCCGTTTTAATTTATCAGTAGAGGCTAAAAAAAAAAAAGAAAAAAAGAAAATTTTTTACATGTTTTTCGCTTTTTTGATTATCGGCTGTACTTTCTTTTTGCTCTAAACAATTGTTATCGGAAAAATGATAAGAGTATTCGGAGAATTAAAAAAAAAAGAAAAAAAAAAGTTGAAACAAAACTATTTCAATAATTTAACTCTCTTTTTCACATGTTCATTTTAATTAATTAAACTATTACCATTCCAATTTTACGAAATGAAATTTTTTTTTTAAGTGTTATAGCAAACTTTTGAAATCTCTTACTGGGCTGATTATCATTATCACGTTCGAATTCAACCACAAATGTTTTTTCAACTTTTGGTTGCTCAAAAATTTTTCTTTAAAAAAAAAAAAAAAAAAAAAAGGAAAAAGAGAAAGGAAAAAAAAATTTTTTTTATTTAATTGATAATTCCATACATTTTATCACCATATTATCTTTTTATATTATTTTTTCTTCAAAGTTTATGTTTCATAAGCAAATTTGGAAAATTGCGAAATGATTTTCAAATTACTGAAAATATTCTTCCTCGCTATTTGATTATCACTTTTTTTTTTATCACCTTTTTTTATCATCTCAACGAGCAAGAGCATTATTTAATGAAATTTCTTTCTCCTTTTTCTTTTCCTTCTTTTACAAATCTTTAATTTGCAACAATTTTTTTTTTATTCTTGCCTTAAAAAAAAAACCTACCTTATCTGGTGCACCTGATGTACCTGTTGTTGGTGGTGGTGGTGGTGGTGATGGTGATGGTGATGGTGATGGTTTTGTTTCGCCATGAAACGATTTCGAAATTTGTTTTAAACTTTTTGCTAATGTTTTTTTCTGCTATAATTTATTCGCAATTTTACAGAGTAAAATTTTCTTTCAATTCAAAAATATAAAAAACATATTTTTTTTAATGAACTGGATTTTTTCGTTTTTTTTTTTTTTTTCAGTATTACAGAAAAAAAAGTGATAATCGTTAAAAATACATAAAAATTGACAACTTCAATGGTTTATTTTCAAAATTTTTACTTGAAATTAAACCACAAAATTAAAGAATGATTAATTATTTCTTTGTGAATAAAATGAAATTTGCTCTATAGGGAGTGAATTTTAAAAGGAACGGTTTTCTTTCTTTTTTTCTTTCCGCTTTCAAAAAATACTTCAATCTAATAAATATATAAAATTTGGTAAACTTACTTCAGTTTTTGCTTCAACTGAAAATAATTTATAACTTTTATTTAATGTTTATTTTTGATGGGAAGAACAAAAATTAGTCAGTTTTGTGGTAATTCCAGTTTTTTTGTTCTTTTTTTTTTCTTTATCCAAATTTCTCGAAATAAACTTTATAATTCTTACTTTTATATTATTTTTCTCAGAAGGATTACTACGCTAGAAAATGGATTTAGTTTTGAAGCACTATTTTTTGACTAAAGAAAGTCTACTAAAGCTATTTATGGGTTGAATATGCGAACATAGCATCAAGTGGAATAGTTTCATCGAAAAATTTTAAATTCGTAAAATTTAAAAGTTTTAATAGATTTAGAATAATGTAACTTCTGATCCAATTTTTCATTCGTCCCAATTATCTACTTGAAGATTTCCAAATGTCGTTCGATCATTGCAAATTTGCAAAGTGATATGAATTGGATTTGTTTAAAATTTTCAAATTTTTTCTCAAAATGCTAAATTTATGGTGAAGCGATAAAAATTTCCGATCCGTAATTGGATTGATTCTTTATGAATTATCCGAAAAACAAACAAAAAATCCTTGCTCAGTTACTGCAATGCATGTTTGAGATTTAGCTCACTACTGACTTACTAGAAATTATAGACGCTAAGTTGAACCTGAAATTTCACATTTTAAATTTAAGAACAAAAAAACAAACTCGTTGTTCCAAACATTATGCTTTCCTGTGGTTGTGGTACTGTTTTTTTCTTCTTCCTCATGCATGTCGCAGTTGAAACACAAATAAGCAAAGTTGCAAATAGCGCTTTCTGAAATTTTTCATCGAATTTGAAAAATCTCAAATTTTTCTCGAACTTTAGTTCAAATATTTTCACTTTCTGAATGGTCAATTAAATTCTGTCAAAATAACATTCGTCGAATTTATAGCATAAATTCTAAATTTTTTTTTTTCTAATTCCAGTTTTGTTTTTTAAGGCCTAGATAGTTCTAAAATCCTGAATTTTAAATTTTGCAATTTATAATTTTTAAAAGTGTTGTCTGGTAGCGCTTGATAAGAACATTCATCCTAATAAGTATTAACCGATCTAGGTCTCTTAATTCAAATAAAAACTTAGAAGAAGGAAATTCCTTGAAGGCTTCTGTTAAAATTAATCACTTCAATTTATTTTGTAAATTTATCACTTTATTTTTATCTTGTCAGCACTAATTTTTGCCTCATATTAAAATAATATCTGTTAAAATTTAATTACAAAAGGAATTTCGAGCAATTTAGTGGTGCTAAGTTTCATTCCATATTTCGGTAAATTAATTTTCTTTTTCGCCGCAAAATAACGTTATTTTTTTTTTTTTTTTTTGTTTCTATAGAAAATTTGAAAACAAAAAATGATCGCCCTAATAGAAGTTTAAAAATTATTCAAATTCCTGTAGAATTAGTTTTAGAACCATTATGCCGATTTTTATTTTCACTTTTTTGCTCATTATCTTAAAAAAAAAATCATAATTTTTTGTCCCCTTTTTAAATTAATTTTTATAGATATGAGTAAATGAGTGAGAAACTTTGTCCGTTTCAAATCAGAGTAGATCGTCGAAATTTTTAAATTTCGAAGATAAACAGTTTTGATTGAATTTTTAAACACAGTTTCACGAATATTTTTGCAAAAAAAATGATGAAAATGAATTTTCCAAATAGGTAGATATCGTTATTTCAGATTTTTTATTCCATCTATATCAAAAAAAAAAAAAAAGTTTAAAGGTAAAATTAATGGAAAAAAAAAGAGAAGACGAAGAAAACGAGAAATTCATACATAAAATAAAACATTTTGTGGAAGCAATAAAATAGTTTCAATGAGCATTGCAAATACAAAATGAACTGACTGTCTCCTAAACAATTCTATTGAAAAATGATTGTTTTCATTAACTAAATTGATTTTTAATTTCTTTTCTTCAGACTTTCTTCATTCGTTAAAAATGACAACATCAAATAAACAAATTTTCGAATCTCAAAAATAGAAAAAAGAAAATGAAACTTTAAATTTTTTATTCATAAATCAAAATGATCGCAATGATATTCATTTATTTCGCTTTTCTCTCTTCTTTCTCGTTTTGCTATTTTTAGAAAATGCAACGATGAAAATTGTTAAATGAGAAAAGTCAACTATTTATTTAACTTTTTTTCGTACATTTTTTAAATTTTAAGCATACTTTCAAGTTTGAGAAATGAATTTGAAATAATTAAGGAAAGGATGACAAATTTTCTTCTCCCTGAAAGTTATAGAGCAAGTAATTTTTTTTTTAATTCGTGTTCAATTTACATTCAAACAATCGCTTACCACTTATGAGTGGCCTGTTGTCATTAATTTTGTAAAATTTAAAATTTTATTCCTGGTTTAATTAATTTAAATCAATTTAATTTTCAGCACTATGCTATCTTTTAATGAGTGAAAAAATCGATCTAAACTTTTCATCTAATTAACGAAATTAGCGCAAGATAACATTTCAATTCACTTCATTGAAGGAACCCACCAATCGTAAAACTTGCTAGTAATACTACCAGCATTTTACCGGGATATCTCGATAGTTTTAAGGTTCCTCATTAAAGTGCATTGAGACTGTTTGCCATTGACAAATATTTCTTAATACTTTCACAATATTTATCAATATTTAATTCCCAATATACCACCACATTGTATGTCAGAATTTTGAATTGGAAGTAAAAAAAAACAACTTTATGAGTTAATTTGAAATAAAAAATTTTCCGTTATATCAGTAATGATTTATAAGATGAAATTCATGTTGCCTATATATAATTTTTTATAGAAAATTTCAAATTAAGTTGCACGAATTGCTTAACAGATGTTAAGCTGTAACAAACTTAAATACTTATAAATTACTTTGCCTTAAATATTATCATAAATTTTGCTTAAATATTAGTCACTCTAAAAAGCAAGGAAAAAAAAAAAAGAATAATAATACCCGGTAAATATTGCATATATAGGTTATTAATAATTTAACAAAATATATATTATGATTCATATTTTAATAATTTTAATTTATTTTCGTAAAATGAAATTATCGAAATTTATTTTATGTTAAAGAGATGAATGAACAGCGAAATAAAGTAGTAATTTGATAGTAAAAATAAAATCACTCCTAATTCTTACTACACTATTAACAAATTGTGGTTGAATTTTAATCGTGATTATTAATTTTTATCCAGATAAATCAGTATGTTTGCTATTGCAGATGTTATTGGTATTGTTATTATCGTTCGAGTTATTGCTGTTATAATTATAGCTATTAATGTTATTGTTGCTGCAACTATTACTGCTAAAGTTGCTATTGCTATTGCTTTTGTTCTTATTGTTATTGTTATTGCTTAACTTTCATTATTTTTCTTTTCGCCAAAAAAACATTCAACGTTTAATATGTAAAGGAAACTACGCCGAACGCAATTCATCTTACCGAATATTTGAGCATTTTAGTCGAATTCAATCAGCCTAGTCTTATTTACTTAATAGTTCAAATTAAATTATCTAAAATTAATGTAATTAATCTTTTTTTTTGCTGTTGCTGGTAATATATTTTGTCCTTTTTTTTTTTCTTTAGGTCTTAATTTTATTTCATTTTTCTTTTTCTTTTTTTTTTTTTTTCTAAACAAATTATCATCGTGCACATTTATCATTCATAATGTAATTTAATAAACTAACAAAACGTAATTTTATTCATTCTTACTTCGATCTTTCGATATATTTGTTTTTTTTTTTCTCCAACGAAAAAAAAAGTGAAACAATAATTGATTCCAATTTTGCTAATAAAACATTTACAACAATTTTGATCTAATTCGTAACCTATCACACGTGACCTAACACGTTTTGTGTATAACTATGCTTTTCATTCTTTACATTAGCAAATATCCCGGAAAAACTAGCGTTACGGAACAAAAGATTTTTTTTTCCTGAAATGATAATACGATTAATTATGCTATAATTGAAACATTTCGGTTTTTCATATGGAAATAGGAAAAATACCGGATGTACGGTACAAAAACATTTTATTCATTCTGAAATCGTTGCACAAGTATTTAAAATTAAAGTTATTGTTATTGCAAAATTTCAATTTCAAAATTCCCCTCAACATGCATCATCACTCCAAAGAGTCATTTCCGTTTTTTTTTTTTTTTTTTTCAATTTCAACCGAATTTATCACCTTTATCGCTCATAATTTCTGTGAGATATTCTGCATTTTATCCATAAGATAAATTTCTGATAAACTAGCAATATCAGTTTGAAGGAAGTTAGATAAGAAAAGTAAATAAGTATGCAAATTCAAACATAAAAAATGGGCAATTCAAAAGTATTTTTAAATTCACTTCTTTTAAAGAAATTCATTTAAACTGTTAATGACAGGTTATCAGCTAGTTTTACATAAAATACTTTTACACATATCAAAAATAGATGTTTGTATATGTGTCGGCTAAATTTTTATCTAATTTTAAATTTATCAGTAAACTTGTAATCTCAGTTCCAAGAATATCACTCATACAACGGGCAGTAATTTGTATATATTTATATTGATTGATAAAAGATGTTGATTAAAATTTGAATAATCGATTTACTACTGATTAATTTTATTTACAACAAAATGAGTAAAAATAAAATAATTCTTATCAAGCTATGCGTTATTTACCCTGTCAACTTTTCTCTCGTTTTTTGCCTCTTTTAATCAATTTTAATTCTTATATAAATTCCNGTAAAAATAAAATAATTCTTATCAAGCTATGCGTTATTTACCCTGTCAACTTTTCTCTCGTTTTTTGCCTCTTTTAATCAGTTTTAATTCTTATATACGTAATTAACGTAATTAATCATCGCAAGCTAATGTGAACTGGTCAGCTTATGCATCGATTGCAGTTTAGTTGAGAATTTTTTTATGTTACTAGAAAAAGTGAATTTAGTAATTAAAAATTTTTCTCTTTCACAGCTAAATTAATTATTCAAAAAGATTTGTTGTGGATTTCGGTAGATAGAATCATCAAATTATTTACCCTTTTCAATTGAATTGCTATTTGTGAAATATTTCTGCTTCTTATAAATTAAGCAAATTTATGCTCATAAGTGGTTTGATCGAATTCCGAAACAGAGAAGAAGTTGAATTTTAAGATTATAAAAATGTGAAACAGTTAGACTATTTTAATTATCCGGAAAGTCTCATTAACAAATTAACATTTGTTATCAGATTAAAATTTATTATCAAATTGATTTTTCACATTGGCATGTTTCTGGGAAAATTTATTGCTTTCTTAATCGATAACCATAGCAAATGATTGTTCCATGTAGTCCTTCAAATTATCACTTGTTATCAGTGAATTTTTTTTTTTTTTGGAATATTTAGTAATACAATAGAAATTCTAATAAATATTTTAATGATTCTACTTTAGGGATAATAAACTGATAAGAGCAATTAACAAGCGAGCAACGAAAGTTTTTTTTGTCCTTTTTTGATAATTTTCCTTGATTTGTTGCCTTAAAAGTAAAAATAGACCTAATATTTTTTTTATTTGCGAATGATTGAGCTGTAGATTTGTCTTGTCACAGAAGTCTAATCGGACAACTTAATTAATTTTGAAGAGTAAAACATGCCATAAATATTTGAGAAGCAAACACTTTTTCTTAGTTCTCAAAGTAAACATAATTAAAATGCTTTCGTTCGCTACCGATTTTATTTTTTACAACAATTAAATAATGATGTGTTTTCCTTTTTCCGGTAGCTGAATAATTAAAAATTCCAAATGAATTCAGAATGCCTGAATTCCGAAGATTAATTAAAGACACCAGTGGAGAAGATGTGATTAGGAAAAAAATTGTAAACATTAAACAATTTACGCGGATGCTTTCATTACTTATCCTGATGCTTCAGGATTTCTCGGGTAAATCATTTTTTAATTCTTCATTTTTATCATGTATTTTTTACGCTGATCAAATTTCATGTTTTGAAATTGCAGTCTCCAAAATGATGACTTTAACTGATAAAAAATTTCACAATTTATCATTTAGGACAAATGATAATGGTTATAAAATAACAATTTCCTATTTTGTTGTCATTCATTTAATTTTGCATATCACTCATTATGTGCACAAAATAATTTTACCTATTTGGTCAGTTAATTATAGTTAATTATATCATTTCATATAATATTTTCAGTTCTCAATTGCTCTATCAAATCTTCCAAACTATTACTGAAAAGCCACTGATAATATAAATAAATGAATTACTTCTTTACTACTATTATTGCATATAATATTATTGGTTCCTAGAGAACAAACAAGGAAATATTTGTTGCTAAATCATTCATTTAAAACTTCTAAATAAATTTTTAAAAAAGATTTCAGTTTGTGATTTCCTATAAATTATTTCATTATTTCATTAGTTAAAAATCGAATTATCCGGACTCATTTATATTCGCCTGTCAAATCATCTTCTACACTAAATTGAATTTGTCAAATTTCATTTCCATTACTAGAATGATTGATTTAGATAGCATAATTTAATGCATCAAAAGTTCCCATCTCCAGTACCAAATAAACAATAATAATAATTAGAATTAAATATTAATTATAAATTAAAATTCTTTTGTTTGTCATTTCTTTTTCTTCTTTAACAGTTTTAATCGACATCAATAATTTAAGCATTATTCCTTTTACAATCACTCATCCTTGATTTCTATTGCATTTTATCATCTTCTCCTTCCCAACTTCACTTTTAGCAATCATTCGTGAATTTTCTCTTCTTCCATCTGTTCATCTGTTCACTTCTCAAATTTTTCGGCAATCATTCATGAAGAATTTTTGGCAATATCATAGCGATAATTAGCACTTTTAAATGAAATTCACTGCTAAATTAAGATTCAAAAAAAACCACCAACATAATGGGGGGAAGTAGCAGCGCCTGAGTAGCGCAGTTGGTTAGCGCGTCAGTCTCATAATCTGAAGGTCGTGAGTTCGAACCTCACCTCGGGCAGCCTCTCCACCCTTTTCCTGTTCACTTTTTCCACCAAAAAAAAAAAAAAAAAGCAATTAAAACTTCGTGTTTTAATCGCTCCATTTTTCTCTTAATTAGACAGCATTTGTTCTTAACATCTCACTTTTTTTCCCTCCTGGTTATATTTTCTCATCTTTTATTGTCTAACTTCCTTCTTCTCACTTCATATTCATCGCCAAATGCTATATTGCTGTCCAATATACCTGCCAATACGGTAAATCTCAGTGATAATTCTCGAGTTATATCGCAAATCTGAATAGTGATTCTCGAGAAATATGTATATGGAGCGACGAATGTGAATAATGTTTCTCAAGATATATGTGATTATTATGGTAAGTTTGAATAATTAATTCTCAAGAAATACATATATAAAATGAGAATGATAATATTTTCGGACAAATATAAATGTTGATATTGCTGAGAAATATCAATTCAAATATTATATAAATTTGAATGATAGATTCTCGAGGCAATTCTGAGACTACTTCTCGAATGGTTCGATTGTTGAGTTGTTGTAAATATTATTGCATTACAACTGATTCAAGTTCATTGTCCTATCAATCGTTTAATAATCATTTGACATCGTTCAATCGTTTCACATTCATATCCAATTCATACGTATCTGAGAAAAATTGCTAAATGAATTGTGTGAAATTTTCAATTAAAATTTCCTTTCTTTTATTTATTTATTTCCTTCTTCTCTTCTTCTTTTCTATTCTTTCTCTCTCTTTTTTTTCCATACATACGTGTACTGTTTATTGATCATTTTCACGCGATTTATACGTTTGTTTATTGATTAATTTGATCGAGATCAGCAGAAGTGGAATGGATAATTGTGCTGAAAATTCTTCTTAAATACTATTTCAATATCTTCAAATTGATTTTTAGAATTAAAAATAATCTATTTAAAATTTGTTAATTTTTGTTTGCTCATATTTTATGTCCATTTACTTTTTATGTGCTTCGCTCATGTGGTGACAGATGTAATGGAAGCCAATAATGTTCTTCCAAAATGTGAACTTTTTTCATAAACTAATCTTTTTTTTTTTTCAATAAATAAATTTAAACATATTAGTTAAGAAAAAAAAAAAAAAAACTATTTCATATTTTGTAAATCAATAAAATGCCATGAAACTAATTAGTACATTGTCTACTTCATGTTTTCCCAATTATTGTTTGTTTACTTGTTTACTGTGCTGTACTTCCTGTTTTCTTCTTGTCAAACAGTGAGTGAGTTATACATCTACTGAAAAAATCAAGATTGAAATTGCCGATTCCTGAGGATATTTTTTGTTAAAAGATTAAATTTGTCATGAATTTGATTCATTTGAATGGAATGCCTTTCAGCAAACTAGTATGGACGAGATAATTTATCACTGATCATTGTTTGCTGATTGCAAATGAATAATTACTATTGGGTTGTTATCATTTTTCATCAGTAATATAAATTATTCGAAATCTCTTCACTACTAATTTAATTTCAGCAATGTTTTATTTAATTATATTATTACAAAATCATAGAGGAAAAACATTTTTCTACAGAAGAAAAATGCGGTAATTATGTCATTTGCCGAATTATCATTTATCGTGTCTAAATTATTTTCATATCACTGATAAAACAGTATTGATCAGTGGTTTATTTTATTATATTTATTAACATCATTGTTTTTTTCTAGCACAATATGCTCAATTTAATCGTTTTTCTTTCCTTTTTTTTTTTAACGAATTATAGTTTAAGTAGTTAAGAAATCTTATCTATTACGTTTAAAATTCGCATGTATCATATCATATTTAAAGTATCACTTAGTGCAGTATGCGTTGCAAATTTTATCACTCCTGAATTATAAATATAATCCTTGTGTTTAATACTTCTTATCAAATTTCTAAACTATGCTAAAATTTGGTCAAATAACCATCAAATTCGAAAAATTTCGACATACTTTTTTCTGCACATTTGTACTAAGTGAAATTGTAAAAATGTGATAAATAAGTCACGCACGTCGAATAATTCAATATCAATATTATAGTCATATGTCGTATTATGATTATTAAACAAGTTATTCATATGATGATTTCAGTTATGCTAAAAATAAATTACAAAAAAAAAAAAAGGAAGAAAATGTGTAATTTATCTATCAGAAAAGAAAAATTTTTCCTGGATTCATTGATAATTTAAAAATTTGTCAAATGATTCAGAAATTTTAAATCCGAAAATTGTTGTCATCTTTCCTCTGAAAACTGATTTATTTAATTTTTGTTTTTTCTTTTCCTTTTTAATTGAAGCAGTACTGTTTAAGATATAAAGAAAAAATTTTGTACGGTCAGTTAATGAATATTTCTTCACAAACTTGGAATTAAAATTAAATGTAATTCATTTACTGGTTTTCATTGCTCTTCATTTTTTCGCCCTTAAAAATAATAATTAATTCCGACTCGAAACTTATTTGATTTTTATTTATTTCAAATGATTGAATTAATCATCTGTTCATAAAATTTCTATCGAATTCATTTTATAAATTTATTTTGCTGAGTAGCTTTTTTGGACCGATTTGTCCTTCACGAAATCAATCTCTGACCATTCCTAAATTATTAATTTTAAATCAATTAACTTTTTTCTTTTTTTTTTTTTCGTTACTCAATGCAATCAAATCCTGCCAATTGTTAATTGCGACAAAAGTGACCACCAATTTTATATTTCTTTCAGTTGTTGTTAAAACCTTCGTAAGTAAACAGTTAATTGTAAATTGCTTTCTCACCAGTTTACCTTTTCCTCCTTTAGTCGTTTCTTTCTTTTTTTTGAAATGACCCAGTGGTTAAAAATTTTTTCTGCTTTAGTTTTAAGTAACTCTCGAAAATTTGAAAGATTAAAAATCTTAAACCGTTGCATTTTTAAGTCTGGAATTTCTTCAGTACTATCTAATTATATTAATTTTGGCAATCTTTATTTACCATTGTAAAAATTTTAAAATCAAAATTTTTCCCTTTTAAAATGATTCCTCTGCTTTCAATTATTTGTCAGTAAATGTTAAGTAAAGGTTTCATTCATTTTTTTTTTTTTTTTTTAAATTAATATCAGTTATATCATTGATTTTTTTTCCGAACTAATCAGAACTAGATGAAACAGTGTGATAAGAAATTGATACTGTTATCATAATGTTAATGTTATCAGTCTCGATATATCGTTATAGAAACGATAGCCAGAACGATAATATCAAATAATCCATGACAACTATAGTGACAATAACAATAAAATAAGAAGGATCACTAACAATCGTAGTGAAAACGAAAGTAACAATAACTGTAGCAAGAGTAATAGTTCAAAAGAAACCATAACGATAATAACAATGACAATAACAGTAATTGCAATTGTAAAGAATAATTCAAGCCAGGGAAAAACAGCAACAATTATATGAAGATTAACAATAGATGTAGTAATTAAGACAGACAGAAACAACAATAGCAACAATTATGGTAAGGTAATTAATAATAGTAATAATGAATAACAGTAGCAATAGTAATAAAAATTTAACAGTAGTGGAGATGATAACAAGTGAGATTACAAATAATCGATGATAAAATTACAGTTTGATGTGTGTTATACAAAAAGGAGAAGGAATGGAAAGAGTTGAAACCGGTTTTATTGTTCACGGACCGACCTATTACTGAAATTGTTTGCCATCTGCAATCATCGTAACATGCAGAGCACTTTCTCGACTTGCAGTGCGCGCAAATCCTCCGCATCATCGTAGCAAACCATTACTTCCTCTTCCTCCGACTAATCATCGTAGCAAACCATCCTTTCTACCTCCTCCTCCCATCTTCTCCTCCTCCCCTATCTCCACCCCTCCTTCACTTTCTCACCCACCTCCTTCTCCTCCCTATCTCCACCTCTGCTCCTCCTCCTTCTCTTCCTTCTGCCCTTTCTCCTCCTCCTTCCCTTCCTTCTCCTCCTCTTCCTTCTCCTCCTCTACCTTCTCCTCCTCGTCTTCTTCACCGTCCTTACCGATGATGTATCATCATAGTAAACGGTTTTTTCCTCTTCCTTTCCTTCCTCCTCGTGTTCCTCCTCTTCCTTTCCTTCCTCCTCGTGTTCCTCTTCTTCCTTTCCTTCCTCCTCGTGTTCCTCTTCTTCCTTTCCTTCCTCCTCGTGTTCCTCTTCTTCCTTTCCTTCCTCCTCGTGGTCCTCTTCTTCCTTTCCTTCCTCCTCGTGTTCCTCTTCTTCCTTTCCTTCCTCCTCGTGTTCCTCTTCTTCCTTTTCCAGGATTTAATTGTTCCTCTTATTTTCTTCTTTTCCATTGTTTCCTCTTTCTCCTTCCTTTTGTCGTTTTATTTTCTGTTTTNCCTCCTCGTGGTCCTCTTCTTCCTTTCCTTCCTCCTCGTGTTCCTCTTCTTCCTTTCCTTCCTCCTCGTGTTCCTCTTCTTCCTTTTCCAGGATTTAATTGTTCCTCTTATTTTCTTCTTTTCCATTGTTTCCTCTTTCTCCTTCCTTTTGTCGTTTTATTTTCTGTTTTTTTTTTTTTTGTTTTCCAATTTGATCATTTTTTTTTCTTTTGGTTATTAAATTTGCATAAAATTCTAATAATTATAATTAATTAAAAAAGAAAGTGAAAAGTTGGCTCTCATTTTCTCAAAAATGTAGCAAAAGTCTTTTTTTTTTTTCTTAAAGAATTTTCTAACTTTTAATTGCATTAAAATTTAGTTGAAAATTATGACCGAGGGAGATGCATTTCGAAAATTATTAAATAACATTAATAAATGCTAATTACTACACGAGAAGTATTTTGAAAAGATCTCAAAAAAAAATAAATAAATAAATAGATAAATAAAAGAACATATGATTTATTGATAGTGCTAATTATTGTTAACATTTTAGAAGTTCTAAATTTTTCATCTTATAATACATATTAAGATATTTGATCTTAATATTTTTGTTATCTTTTTGCTTTTCTGGATAATTATCTGAATTGATAATTATATACTTCAGGATAGTTCCTGTAAAAATTCATTAAAAATTCATCATTCCGATGAATGATTCCTGAACACTGTCGCTCACCTGTATTATAATGAGTAATTCAAGCTTAAATATGCCCAATAATTCTGGTCTTAATGGTAGTAACAATGGTGATATCGCAGCAATGGATACCTGGGAAGATCGAAGGATATCGATAACGCTTCAATATGGCTCACTAAAGGAAGTATTAGTTCTTGAACGTTCTAATTATCCACAGGTTAATTTTTTTTTCTTTGTAGATTAATATAGTGACAGTGCCCTATTATTTTATTTAGTTAACTTATATACTGAAAAGAAAAAAAAAAGGAAGGAGGCCTATGATAATAATAGGATGATCATCAGGATAAAATTTTTCAACAAAATTTTAAAGAAAAGTTGTTGAAAGCAATTATTACAATAATATCATATCATAAAATGTCAGGAAAACATTGTAAAAATGTATTAATATTTCTGACACATAAAATAATAAAAGAACCCTACCTAGCCATAAATAGCTTCTTTTTTTTTAAGTTCTTAATTGTCTTTTTTTTTAAATTGTTAATGTAACTGTAATCTAGTGGAGAGTCTATTGGAAGTATTTTTGATGATATGAGAGTATAGATTTCATTTTTCAAAAAGAAAAAAAGCAATTTTCAACTTTTAAGAATTTATCATGTAAAGAATATGATTTATGGATAATTTTATCAAATTAATAAAATAAATATGATTTTTTTTTCTTCAACGAAACAATCATAATTTAAAAAATTTTTTGAAAAAAAAAACATACATTTTCCAAAATTCCCTTTCTCCAATTTATTTATTCAGTTATTTTGTTTATTTGTTTAAAAATTTCTTCCTTCCTTAATTTATTTTAGCAATTTGAATCACTCTGTGAACGTGCTAGGCATTTAGCTGAAAAGCACTGTGATGGTAAATTAGCAAGCAGTTGTGAATTACATTTATTTCGACATGATTATACTTCACCAAATATGCTTCAACATTTAACTTCTGTTACACAACTGGTACATATTTCTCTTCATAATCATTGGTTTTAAAAAGAAAAAAAATAAAAATAAAAAAAAAAGGAAAACATTCTTTTTTTCCTCATTTAATACTGTAGAATTTAATTAATTATCTTAAATTTCTTCTCTTCTTCCTTTTAGTTAGAAAAGAATTACTAAATAAAACGTTTATTATTTTTTTTTTCTTTTTTTTTTTCATTTACATCTGTTGATAACTGCTATTTGTTATTAGTTATTTAAAAAAAAAAAAAAAAAAGAAGAATCATTTCAGAAGTCTCTTTTTTTTTTTTGATCGTTTCAGGATAACGGTTGCATTGTGGAAATAATCCTAATTGATCGTCATGAACGTCCTACACGTCCTCATGTTCTCGCCGTTACGTCATATATGACGCCAACATTTTGTGATTACTGTGGTGAAATATTGGTTGGTTTAATTAAGCAAGGCTTACAGTGTGCCAAATGCCGGTAATTAGTGAAAATTTTTTAATCATTTTCTATTTTTTCTTTTTAATATTTCAGGATCAAAAACCTTTATTCCTTCTCTTTTTTTTTTAATATTCACTTATTCACTTTTCTTTCTGTCTTTCTACAGTAACAGAAAATGAGAAAGACAAACATTTGCAATATTTTTAGATGTAATTTTCACAAAAAATGCGCATTTGCATCAAGAAATAATTGCGCCAAAAACACTCTAAATGCTATCCTTCCAAGTACAGCATCGACAGGTATGTTTGGTTAATATAACTGCTAATTTTCTTAACGGCTAAGCTTTGATTTTTGAATAGAGTGTTATCAATTAAATTGATTAATTTGGATTTAAGTTACAAATACTATAAATGTTAATTGAAATTAATTGCTATCAAATGCTTACTTTTGAAGAAATAGAAATGATTCAGGCAGAATCTTTCATTTCCAATAATTTCAACAGTTTTTTAAGTTTCGTTTTTTTCACTGAATAATTCATTAACAAGTTTAAATTAGATGATTTTCGATGCCAACAAGATGCTGCATTTGCATTACCACATACGTTGGCTGTACATAATTACAAAACGCTTACTGTATGCAAGGTGTGCGATAAAATGCTAATTGGCTTAATGAAGCAAGGCTTGCGTTGTCGTGATTGCAAGGTTTCATGTTCAAATATTTTAAATCAAAAAATTCAATTACAAATGAAAAATTACCAAACAATCAAAATGTTCAATCCGAAAAATGTAATATCTAAGTTTTTTTTTTAGCTAGCGAACACATTAATTAATGCAGTAGTTTCTAATGTTATATGAAAAATGAGAAAAAAACAAAAATTTTTTTTCCATTTTAAGAATTTGAATTTCTTTTCGAAAATCAAGCTTTTACTTTTTAATTTTTTGCTTCCATGTGTATCCGAAAAGAAGAAAAACAGCTGAATAATTTCTCTTTTTGTTTTGTTTAAAAAAATTCGAATTTCTTTGGAGGTTTTCAATTTTTTAAATTTCAGGTGAACGTTCATAGAAAATGTGCTTCACTGCTACCGATGAATTGCCAAATAGCCGATGGTGCAATAACGCCCTCATTTGATCAGTTAAGTGTAGATGATGATGCAACGTTAGTTTCAACAGGATATGATGAATCCGGAACGCATGATGAACATGATTCAATGATACCACTTGCACGTTTACCAGGTTTTCCGGATTTTCTTTTTCGTTTTGTCATTTTGTTATATGAAATCAGAAATGCCTAATTGATTTAAAACTGAGAAGAGATTTTAAGAGATTTTTTTTTTTTTGTTTTCTCGTTTAAAGGACAAGCATCAACAAGAATTGCTAATCGGCAGCCAACAGTAGAAGGTTGGATGATACATTTTATGCTTGATCAACCAGAACGACGTCTTAGACATTACTGGATTCTTACCGGTGGTGCTATTAATATGTACAATGAATATAATGAAGGTAGAATTTGTCACGAAAAAATTTTTATCATTCTATATAGTGATTTTAAATGTTCCGCTCATGCAGTAAATATTTTACTGAAATTGAAATTTTGATTTTTTTTACCATTAAGTTGGAATATTTTATTGGAAAAAAAAATATATAAATAGGTGTAAATCCACATCGCATTTATCGAACTATTCCACTTGGTGGTATAATGGTATTGACACCATATAATGGGCCACCTGTACATTCGAGGTTTGCTATGTTATACTCTGAACTGCTACTTTTTGACTAATTAATTAGCCATAATAAATTCGAGTACAAGTAATGATATATTTATATAACAAGATAAATTGAATATAATAATTCAATTTATCTTGTTTTCTCATTACTACAATTCTTTGTAGCAAAATGCGTTCCAATTTCTTTTTTTTGTTCGGCTAATTTCCATTAGCAAAAATTTTACAGTAAATAAATATTAAAGAAAAAAAAATTTTCATTTATTTTGTTAGATGAATTAATGTTGAAAATGAAAAATTTTTTATAATATTTTAATTTTATTCCTATTTAAATAAACATAGACTTGTTGAATATCTCANATATATATATATATATATATATTCTTCGAAATTTTAAATTAAATTCCGTTAAATTTCTAGCTTTCCCGCACACTGTTTTGAAATTCGAACAACATCACATATGGTATATTGTGTAGGTGAAAATTTTGATGCGTACGGTGCACCTCCGACGAAAGTACCACGTCATGCAAATGGAAAAAATAATTCTTGTGCCCAAATGTGGTTTCAGGTAATATTTAATGATTAATTTTTATATATTGCTACTTGTATATTCAAATTAGTTTGTATATACTGTTACTGTATGTTCAAGTTAGATTAATGATTTAGTTAATGATTTTCAGCAAAAGGATTTAGAAGAGTGGAGGAATATTACAAATTGTTACAATAAAGATATCATACTTTTGCTGGATTTTTCTACAAATTAGATGATTTTAATGCTTTCGGTGAAGAAATTAAGAAGAAAATGAAGGTGAAGAAAAAAGTGATATTGGGAGTTTTTATTATAGGCATTGCAACAAGCATTACGACCACCACCATTACGAAATGATTCATCAAATACAGAGCCAGCATTGCAATTTACAGAATTATATCAGGTTAATTTTATTTAAATCTCGAATTGACTCATTTAGACCTCGAATTTTTAAACTGCTACACATTACTTATTGTAATGAAGCACATTTGAAACGCTTTGATTATTTTTTCTAAATTTTCAGCATGCAATTCAAATTTATTAGAAAAATCGATAAATGAAAATTTCTGTTTTCTTCCTTTCATATCGTAAATTTTTTTTTCTAAATTAGAACCAAAAAACAAACGAATTCTTTTCATCAGATTTTGAGTGATAAAACACTTGGATCTGGACAATTTGGTACCGTATATGCAGGTGTTCATCGGCAGAGCGGCCGTGAAGTTGCCGTAAAAGTTAGTGTCTGCTCAGTTCTAAGTATTTAACATTTCTTCTTTGAATAACAGCGGAAGTTGATAACAATTTTTTATCATATTATTAGTGGTAGCTAGTAAATGATTTACATTAATTTCTGTGATAATCTAGGATCAAATTTTGCTAGGAAATTTATTAAATGCAGATATGAAATCAGCTAATTATACGTTTCTGGTTATTTGATAAATATGCAAATGATCAAATAAATGCAAATAATAATTAAATGTGTAAAAAGTAAAAAGCAAATATGGATAAGCTCAAGAATTAATTCCCAATAAATAATATCGAACAAAAAAAAAAAAAGATGTAAATATTTTCGTCATAATTTTATTGCACGGATCTGTAAATAAATTGTTAAATATATTGACGAACTAAATTCAATCCAGATAAATACGAATTGGAATGTGAAATTGGTTAAATCGAAATTTGATTTTAGGTAATAGCAAAGGATCGATTTTCAAAAAAATCAGCAGCAGGTGTGGAAACATTGCGAAGTGAAGTAGCAATTTTGCAATCTATTAGTCATTGTGGCATTATCAAACTAGAATCAATGTTTGAAACAAAGGATAAAATATTTGTGGTAATGGAGAAAATGAATGGTGATATGCTAGAAATGATTTTAAGTCAGGTGTGATAATTACTGCTTAGTATTATGGATAGTAATTTGATTTGAAAGGCAACCTATTCCGAAAAATTCCATATCATCTTTTTTTTTAAAGAAAAAGAAATAAGGAAAAGTAGCAAAAATGTTCTTATTTGGATTTAATTAGGTATATATGATTGATAATAATGCTTGATGAATTTGAAGTATTTGATAAACAAAAAAGTGATAAATTTTGTTGTCTAAAGAATTTTACGAACAATATTTAAATATTTGTTTAAAAAAAATTCGCTGGTGTCCAACTAACTATTAAATCTCATCATTGTATATTTCAAGACAAAAGCCAATATTTTAAAGTTATTTCTTTAACATTTACCATAAATTTAATTTTTAGGCTTCATTTACCATAAATTTAATTTTTAGGCTGCTGGTCGCCTAGACGAACGAGTTACCAAATTTTTAATTATGCAAATTTTATGCGCCTTACGATATTTACATTCAAAAGGTATTGCGCATTGCGATCTCAAACCCGAAAATGTCTTATTATCTGATCTCGTCAATGCTTTCCCTCAAACAAAACTGTGCGATTTTGGCTATGCTCGATTTATTGGTGATGCTCAATTTAGGTAGCCGAAAGTTTAATTTTGTAGAATATTTTACAAATCTAAATTGCCAAGAGTATTAGTGATTAATAAGTCAACGCCATAATTATAATAACTTAAATCTGAGTGAAGGAAAAGAAAAAAAGTTTTTTTTTTGCTTTTTTAATTGATACAATTTCAGGAAAACAATTGTTGGCACACCGGCCTATCTAGCACCAGAAGTTCTGCAGAAACGAGGTTAACTTCTTTTCCTTAATTATTTATCAATTTGCTCATTATTCACGTATTTAAATAACTTATTTTTTCGCCTTTACATTAGTATTATAATCAACTTCATTAATATACTTTAATCTTCGACTGTTGTAACTCATTAGTTTGTTTATTATTCATTTCCTTTTTCCTTTTTCCTTTTTGTTTTTCCTTTAGGTTAAAATTTTAATCACACAAATTTAAAAATTATTCTTTGTAGGCTATAACAAATCACTCGATATGTGGTCTGTTGGTGTTATCATTTATGTAACATTAAGTGGCACATTTCCATTTAATGATGGCGAAGAAATTGAAGAACAAATACAGAATGCTGCCTTTATGTTTCCCGCAGAACCGTGGCATGAAATATCTCGTGAAGCTATCGATTTAATTCAACGACTACTTAAAGTTAAGGTAGTAATAATTATCACTTTCCATATCCTAAATTGTTTGCATAATTTTTAAAATTAAACTGTGAAATTTTATTGTGATTCAAACAATTCAGCGGTTTTGTAATTTCTTCTCCTAACATCGTTTTTTTAATGAAAATTCATCAAATCTGTTAAAAATCATTAAGCTTATAAGCTTAAACTGGTAATTTCAAGAAAAAAAGATGCTTACTTCCAAAATATATTCCATTGCAGTTCCATTGCACTTTTTGCAAAAACAAAAAAAAAGTGAAGTCTTTGAAAGATTTTGATTGAATTTCGATAAGCAATTCCATTAAATTTACAATAATAAATGATAACAGATGAATGATTGACATTCATGATAAACCTCGAAACTTATCTACTTATAATATAATCACTGAAAGTTTCAGATTGAGGAACGCTTATCCATCGATGAGTGCATCAAACATGAATGGCTAGATGGGGCACAAGTTTATGTGGATCTAAGACGACTGGAATTGCAACTTGGCGGTGAACGATACTTGACGAATGTAGAAGATGATGCTCGTTACGGGCATTTTCTTGCTGGACAAAGTCCTATTCCTCAGCACATGCCTCCATTATTAATTTAAGTAATTTTAATTTAAAAAAAAAAAAAAAAAAAAAGAAAAATATTATCGAAAATTCAAATGAATTGAGAAAGTAGAGTAAATTACTCAAATAATACCGAATGTTTTTTTTTTTTTCAATTTATTTTGTGAAACAGTGATAAAAAAATAGCGAACAATTTATTCTATATATTATTTTACAGAAGCAAGTTCTCTAATTTTAAAATAAACTGTGATCCATACTGCAATATCCTAATAAATTGTAAAGTTATTCTGAAAAACTGTGTCAAAATCAAAATAAATAGTTTGTTTTGTTTTGTAGCAGAAATTTATTTCTATTTTTCCCATTATCGATTATATTGCTTATAAATACTGCAATAGTAAAATTTTGCGCTAAAAAATTTGAAATGGAGATTTCATGTCTGATTCTGAGGTTCCACAGTCCACTTTTTTCCAAAAATTTATCTAAATTAAATTTCAAATGAATATAAAATCAAAAATTCATCAATGGCTATTGAAAAAGAAAAAAAAAACACTTGACGTTATTCATTTAACATATTTATAAATGCCAGGAATGTATGTTTTTATTTGAAAATAATTTTAATAGCATGATTTCCTTTTTTTTTTTGTGTGTGTGTGCTTTTGAGATTTTGTTAAACTTTTGGAAATCGAGATGTGTCACATGCATTACATATTTTAAAACAATGCTAAATTGGCTGGTTGACTACTCCATGCTCCAGTGGCAAGCGTTTTTCGTTTTTTTTTNTTTTTTTTTTTTTTTTTTTTTTTTTTTTTTTTTTTTTTTTTTTTTTTTTAGATATAACCAAATTTCGAATATTTATCAAAATTTCGCAACAAATGAGAGTGTTATTAACAGGTTAAGGAAATGGGCGGCAGATTTCCTTATTAATAATGTATTTAATTAATTTTCCAAATATTTATCAAGTTCGTTTTATTTTCTTCATTAAAATCAATTGCTGAAATTAATTGGAACTAATTCTCTTGTTCAGAAAACAAAAAAAAAAAAAAAAAATGATAATTTGCGATTTAAAGGGATATATAGTGAACAGATCGGTTATAAGTGAATAATAATGCATTCATTGCAAAGAGGTGACGGAGTCGTGTGATTTATCGGGGGAAATTAAGTTTATACTATCAGATGCAATGAGAGATTAGAGAGGAAAGGAACTATCGGATACAATAAGAGATCAGAGAGATGAAGTATCGGATACAATAAGAGATGAGCAAGAATTAAAAAGCTTAACTGTACAGAATTTGTAGGTAGCTTCTTCGCTGTTATCACTCTGTTATCACTACTTCAGTCTAGTTTCACCAATTTATGCACTGTAGAAGTGACGTCTACTATTGAGTTATCAGAAATCAATGATACTGTTTGACAAAGACTGCAAAGCAAGTCCTTTTGCAGCGAGGAAGAAAGTAATCTTACCTATTCAAGCTTTTCAGTCTTTTCCAGCCTAATTGTATTGACGATCGTTACGATTAGTCTTTTTTCCGTCACTTCACTCTCAAAGCTGCTCAAAATGAATTTTATGATTGAACAGGAAAGCAAAAAGACACAACAATTGCATGGGAGAAGGCACTACTGCAACTGATCAGAGATAGGTTAGTGCTTATCAAAGCTAACAGGTGTATTAGTGCCTATCATGTAAGGATCAGAAAATGGTTAGCAGTTATCTCACACTTGTTAGATTCCAAAAAAGGGATCAGCTGTTATCATCACATTTATTAAATTCCAAAAATGAGTCAGTGCTTTTAATACAGTTTTTTGATTCACTAAAACTATTTTACACAATCAATTAATATGTAACGGAAAGCTCTTTTTTTTTTTTTCGACTTCTTGTCATCCTAAGCTAAGATAGTTCGGCTAATTAAATCAAAAGTCTATATCTGGCCATCCAAGCATTCTAACTGGCTTATTTGATCGGTAAGCTAATGCAAGTTACAGAAGCTTATCATGTATCATTTACACGTTTGCAGGAATAATTTTTCTCTTTTTTGACTATATTAATTGCATCATAAATTAAAATAATTTAATTAATGAGTGTTATACTTTCTGCTGAACAATTATAACTAACACTTTAATGAATAGTAACGAAACAGTCAGATCATTCAAATATTATTTTGGAATGTTCTAAGTTCAAAATGTCACTGTGATGCTGACGATGTTTTTGCGTAGTATTATTACCATACTAATACTTTTTCAAATCCTTGGCCTATTTTTTTTTTTTTTTTGTGGCATAATAAATTAATTTTAAAATATGTTAAATGTTATTCCCTAAATTGTTTAGAAATTGCTTTTAATTTGGTTTTTTTTTTTGCTATTATAAAATTAATTGAATGAATTGAAGTGGAATTCCAGATTAACTCAGGATTAATCTATTTTGATGGTCGTTTTTTTTTTTCACTTCCACCATCATTTCTTTTTATTTAAACAATTATATATGTAATTCAGCATGTCGAAAACATTTTTGCACAAAACCAGTGGTTGCCTTTGTCATTTTAATTATCGAAAAAGTTTGTTAATTAATATTTTAATTTGTGAAGAGCCCAAACATCAAACACCACTATGAGGAAGGCCAAGGAAAATGCAATATTTATCTGTAATTTTTTAATATTGTCTAATTTAATTTTGTAGTTTTATGAATTAGAAAATTGTCACTTAAACGTAACAAACAAAGTGAGAATTGGCATTGTTTGTCTAATTTTGTTTTCTGTTTATAGCTAAATTGCAGAAATAAATTCCAGTTGTAGCTGAATGCGCTGTAGAATGGATGGATTAGCTTATCAAAAACTTATCAAAATTATCAAAAAGCGATAATACTTCTGATAATACATAAAAAGCAAAGCACACTTAATTTTATGCTTACTTTAGAGAAATATCACTATAGGACAATAAAAAAGGTCAGTTTGGAGACTGCCACTATATATGACTAAAATTCAACAAAAAGTATGCTGGAAACGATTCGGATGATCTGGAAGTTTGCAACAGCCGGATGACTGAATTCTCGACCAGATTAGAAAAATTCATTGTCCACTGGCAAAGTTAAAGAGACAAGAAATCTTCTTGGCTACTAAATTTTCTTCCTGGTACACGATACTCTAGAACAATAATTCAAAACAAAATGAGCATTTCTGAAAAACACTGAATTCTGAAATCACTCACTGATAATAGTGAACTACCATTGATAAGGGATATCTATGATATATATAGATTTTTCAGTGTAAAAGAAGTTGAAATCCGTAAGGAAAGTGAAGGAAATCGAATGAGTGACTGGTACTGAAAATAAAAATCTAGGTGCGGATTTTGTTTTGAATTTAATTTCATATTTTCGGGATAAAAATGTAAATAATCGAAATTGGACTTCTTTAAAAATCAAAACAAAGCAACTCTTTCTTTTTTTGTTCATATATTCCTCTTGTTGTAATTAATCTAACAGAAGGATAGTTTATGAAAATTTTCATTTAACGATTTATTTTACCACATTTATAAATCAACAATTGCGGCAAAAAACAATTCAGTATTAATTGTCTTAATGAAACATGTTTAGCATTAGAAGAAGTTAGATCCATGATGGATCTCGCATCATGGAAATATTAGATTATTCCCCCCATCAGAATCACTATATGATGCTAAGTTAAGTTCTTCCTTCCTGTTCATCCATAAAAAAATTAGTGCCCGGCTCAGCTACATCAAAAGGTGCGAAAAAATCCATATTTACTGCTGATACCCAAATGTATCATCATTTAGAGCTGCTGTTGCTGATAATTCCTCATTAGGTACCCCTTGCCTTTGTTGGTCCCCAAACAAGTTAAGGTCCATGT